>VZRR01002346.1:394877-440687 GCA_013398015.1 Oreocharis arfaki | reverse complement strand
GGGGCCCGGAGCTCGGGCCAGCCTGGCCCCCCCGCCGCTTGGCAGCTCCTGCCCCTAATCCGGCCAGATGGAAAAAAACTCGTTGTTTTTTTTTTTTTTTGTTTAACCCTCCCCCCTCCCCTTTTAAATTTTTTTCTTCTTTTTTATCTCCTCATTCTATTTCTTTCTCCTTCCATTTCTCCTTGTGTTTTCTCCTTCCATTTCTCCTTTTACTCTTCAATAACTTGTGCTTTTACCCCTCCAAAAAAACCCCCAAGATTGTCTCGAAGTCTGATTCTCGAAGCAGAGATCTGATGCCTGACTTGCTGTGCAGCTCAGTCCCTGCTTCTGCAATAAATATTTAATACATTAATAGAAGCTTCACGGAGTGCCTGGGGGAGGGGGTGGGGGGGAGCGGGTCTGTATCCATAGCTCCCAAAACAGGGCAACGTTTGGATCCAGGGCCTGGGGCTGTGCGCGGCCAATTCAGCCAAATGTCCCTGCCTTGCTGCCCCTCGGCGCGGTGAAGAGGGCGAGAAAACGCCCCAGGGCAGCAGCGGTCCGGTGTCACCCAGGCCAAGGTGTGACGGTGTCTGTGGAAGGTTTCTACAGGCGGCTCATGGCAGAGGGAGCCATTAGCAGGTGATGGGGCAGTGTGACAGCCCCTGGGCTCCTGCGAGTGAGAGAACCGCTGGAAGCGCAAAGGTGGAGGAAGTTACAGCAGCTTGTTAAGAGCCACTTTTCACTTTTCCTGCACTTGATGCTGAATGTCTGTCCCCGAAGTCTGACACTCCCGTGTCACTCCCTGGCACCTGCAGGGCGGTGCCGTTCCCACCCTGGGCAAAGCAGGAGGCCGCGCTGCCGCTCTGCTCACCTGGATTGCAGCCAGGGAGTGTTGCACCAGTAACCCCCGGCATTACTGACCAGGCAAGAATGATTGCATCACCACCACCGCCATCACCCGCTCCCGCTGCAGGGTCCAGCAGAGCACGGACACTGCTCTGGCTGCAGGAATCCTGGATATTCCATCCTCATCTCAGCGGCTGCTGGGCTCAGAGAGCTGCTAAAGCCACAAGAAGTTGCTGGGATTTACAGCTTTTGATTTCTAGCAGATGATGGACTCTGGGACAGATTTCTTGTCTGACCCATACGGCTGAGATGATGGGAATTGCTCTGCCGGGGCAGGGTATAGAAATTAAAATACAAGTTGATGCAATAGTGACGATTTTAGAGAGAGACTGGTGCATGTGGAAAGAGGAAAAGCTCAGAGGGAGCCTCCAAAGGAAGATCTAAAGGAGGTTGAATCCCCTGGCGTGGCGTCCAGTGGTGTTCATAAACTTTGGTGGGGCGCAGCCCAAGGGGTGGTCAGGCAGCCCCCAGAGCGTCTGGAGAGGAAGGGGGCTTGTCCTCAAAGCAGGGAGGGAAGCAGGGAGGTTTCCCTCACTTCCTGCTCCCAGCACGTGGAAGACAGGGCCTGAGGCTCAGGGAACGTGGGTATGATGCCCCTGAGCTGGGTTTTGTCTCCACCCATGCAGGGGAAATCTCTCCGTGGCGTAAATAACTTGTGATGGGAATGGCTGGTGCTGTGTTTGCCCTTCCTGCCCCTGCGATCCTGCAGGTGAGGAAGGTCCTCCCTTCCTCCCCTCCTCCTCCCCAGGGGTTGATGCCCCGCACACCACTCGGTTCCCTGCCCGCGAGCGTGTGGGCACTGCTGACCCGCCCCAAAAAGGGGCATGGGCCTTGAATTTGTGGGGTTTTCCCCTTCTCGCTGAGCTGTGCCGTGGGGTGTGGGGGGCAGCAAGCCAGCCCCGCTCCTCACATCCCGCACGTCCCGGGGAGGCCGAGGCTCCCCCTGCCCCCGCAGCAGCAGAGCGCTCCAAGGAAATGCTTCTGGTGAAAACCTGGGGTTTTTTTGCAAGTTTGGAGTCTGCTTAGGAAATTGTATTGCAAGACTGGCTGTAAAAGTTGCTAAAGACTCGTCTATCCCTCCTCAGCGTCTGGCGTTTTTTACTTTAAATAAAAGGTCCTTATCCTCTCTGCCAACTTGGCAGCCGAGGCTGCCGCTGATTCCTGCGTTCGGGCTGTGTTTTTTCTCTTCTGCAACACTCAGAAAAACGAGCATTGGAGAAAAGATAGCCGGAGGAGACAGCGGCCAGACGGGGGAAGTTCAAGGCCACCGCTCCTCCCGCCGGCTCTTTGGGGGTCATTGTGCTGACCCTTCCCAGCCCCCCGGGAGAGGCGGGGGCTGCCCCGGCCCTGCTCAACCCCAGCAGCGGCTGAGCTGCACCCGGTCCCTGACACAAAGGTCACTGGGAAGTGTTGGAATTGTGACATTTCACCCAGAAAAGGTGATTTTTGGTTGTTTCAGGCAGGGTTTTTGTTGTCTGCTGAACCTTATACCTACAAATCTTTTCCAGAGGGCTGGGAAGGGTATTTTTGTTCATTAACTACTGATGGAGATGTCCATTCCCAAAGTCCTGGAGCTGGAGCTTTTGGGATAATATACAGCTCAGGATAATTTTGAGCATTAACCAATCATCTGATAATCATCTCTGGCAAACACTTCTCATAGCAGCACTCAGATTGTGTTGATCTAATTTAACAATATTTAATTCAATTCTGGTTTAGATTTCAGTAACAAGGTCTGTGAAAGCTCATTGTGTGGACATTTAAATTGAATTAAGTGTGGATAAAAGGATTAATGATTAACACTAAATTAGACTAATTTTAGCTGTTCTAAATCTTATTTAGGAGAGTCTGCACGTGGATGTTGTCGGGTTTAATTGCAACTTCGATTAAACCGGGTTTTGTGGCCGGGGGAACTGAAGGAGTTTAACGTCATCGGGGGGAAGAGCTCTGCCCGAAGTTCCAAAGCAAAGTCAGCAGCCGAGGCTTAACCTAAATCTTGCAGGGAGGGGCGGCTGGGATGTGTGACAGCTCGGGGGATGATGCTCCACAGCCGCCCGGAGCCGCCAGCTCGCCGGAATCTGCTTGGAATTGCTCAGGAGGAGTGCGCGGGCGATGCTGAGCCGCAGCCTCGGCTGCATCGGGATCTCTCTCAAATTGAAGTCTCCTCCTGGCACGGCTGGCTCTGCACGGGGATAACCTTGGCGGTGCTCGGGGAGCGGGAGCGCTGCCCTGGCCGTGGGTGGACGTGCGGGAGCGGGGAGCGCTCCCAGCCCCGGGGAGGGTTCCGGGTGGCTCTGCTCCGGTTTCAGCTGTCCCGGGGCTGGCACAGCTCCGTGCTGGCCCCGGGCAGGGGCACGGCAGGCGCTGGGCACGCCGAGGGTGCGTGCTGGAGGCACGGGAGGGCCTGGGCTGGGAGGGAAATGGAGCTGCCCCTCCTGCCAGAACACCTCCATACAAGCTCCAAGGAATTCCCAGGACAGCTGATCTGCTCGGGCACAAGCGTGGTAGGTGCTGTCACCCTGGAACGCTCGGGCGAATAAGGATAGAAAAAGGAAAGGAAACCCCAAAGCCCGGCAAGATCTGTCCTGTTGAAAATGAATAAAATGCTGCAGGTTTGGTTCCTTTGGCCGGGCTGTGCCTGCTTGGGGCGGGCACAGAGTGAAGACAGCTCTGGCCACGTGGCCGGGCCGTGGTGACCTGGTCACTGTGGTCACCTGCTCTGCTGCGGTGTCTGAGGAGCGATTGCTGCCCGGGACAGGTCACAGAGGCACAGCCACCCAGACTTTGCTGCTTTACCCAATTTTGCCCTGTTTTACACCGGGTTCCAGCCAGCCTGGCGACGTTCTCTTGTCTCAACCCAAATTCTGAATCCAAATTTTACTTTTCTTCACTCTATATTATTTACATTGAAGAAAACATTGAAACAGAATGAGCTCAATGTTTTTGTGCAAGAGCTGTGAGTCTGGGGGCCCACCCTGACCTGGTCACGAGTCCAGTCCCACCCTGAGCGGCACCTTGGCCTCGATGGCCACTGGAAGCCCCTTCCCACCAGCCCGGGCTGTGGCTCTGGGCTTTGCAGGGTCTTGGAAGGGATCTTGAGACACAACACTGAGCCAGCCTCTGCCTCTCGGTGCCATGTCCTCGAGTGTGGCACAGCCTCCCCTCAGGGGGCTTGGCAGGAGCACGAGAACTGGGCAGAGGCGTTGCCTCATCTCCCACACGGCCCTGAGCGGACAAGGGTCGGGCACTGCTGGACTCTGTCTGTGACGAGTGTGAGCTCCGTGGGCTGTGCTCACCCCGCAGCCCCGCCAGGGAGGGAGCAAAGGTGGGTCCAGACTCTGAGCTTTACCCGGGCAGCTCGAACCCCTGCACAGCCAGGGCCTTGTTCAGCTGCAGCACCGGGGGGAGGCACGAGCTGGCAGCCAGGAGCAGCAAACAGCGAGTCCTTCGTGCCAGTCACACACACGGAGACTCTGTGGCTTAAAGGGGGCTCCTAAATGCCCCATTTGTTTAAATTTCTGCCCTGGATGTTGCAGGGGAAGGCAGGGTTACTGGGGGGGTGTTTCTGGCTGGCACCAGGGGTGCAGAGACCCCTGCATTCCACCACCTGGAAAAGCCAAAACCCTCCAGAGGGGAGCTGGACGCTTTCCTAATGGAATATTTTCCTGTTTAGAAAATGGGGACGTGACAAAAATAACGCTGTTCCCCTGCAAGGATAATTTTATCAAGGTCCCGGTGGGAAGCGGGCACAGCCCCAGCCTGTGCCCTGCCAGCTCCTCACCGCGTGCCTGTGTGCCTGGGGGGCTGTGCAGCCCAGCCCCTCCTGCTGCACGGGGGATACTGCGGGATTCTGTGCCGACCCATCGTGAATCAGGGCACAGGCAACTCCATGGGGTGGGGGAAGGAGCTGGGGGAGGAAAGGAAACCCCAATTTAAGGGCAAATCCTGAGCCTTTGCTGTGCTGTACAGCTGGTGCGCGGCTCCTGAAGGGACTGGGGACAGCTGCTGTGCCCCAGCGCTGGGCTGGGGGTGGAGCAGGTGCTGAGCTCTGTGCTGGGCAGGACTGGCCCCTCCATGGCAGCACGGGCCATGTCCCAGCTGTGCCCGCAGCTGGCACCGGGCAGGGCTGCAGGGGGAGGCTGGGGTCACAGGGTTGCTGCACTTTGGAGCCAGCTCCCGGAGCTATTGGGATTTAAACCTAAAGTGGGTCAGTGGAGTTTTGGTTCAAAGTTTTATTTGCGTTCAGAGCAGGTTTTCAGAGCATGAATTGGAGTTTTGTCAGGAATTCCTGAGATGCTTTCAAAGGAGATCATGGTAATTATCAGAGCCAGAGATTTAAATTATCTCTGCTGGAATAAGGAGGTGGTTTGCTGGTCAGGTTTGAATTAAAATGGGAAATGAAAAGATTAGGTGGAGGAAAACCTGTTTTATTACTGATATCAGTAATCTTGCAACTGAGAGAGCTGTCAGAAAGTTACAACGTGAGACACAGTTTCTTACCCCTGACAAAACCCTCTCACGTTTTCCTCTTCCCAAGCAGCTTCAGGGCTTCCAGCTCCGTGTCCCGTGACTCTTACAGGTTTTTCCCACGAAGGTTGCAGGCACCTGACAGTTCTCACTCAGGCCGTGCCTGCCCAGTGATGGGAGGTTTCATCTCAGCTCTGGGAAGTCAGGGGCTGGAGAGGTTGGGAGTCCAGAGTCTGCCCTCCCCTGTGCCAAGATCCTGCTCAGCATAAGCAAATGATCCCTCTGCCTGTTTTTTTCCATTGTAAAGCAGCTGCTTGTGCAGCAAATGTGCTTTCAAGGATTGTGCTTCAGACATTTGTTAATCCTTCAATGAAAAATGTAACAGCAGCATGAAGTATTGTTCAGGTTTTGTATGCTTGAACTATAAAACCATCCTCAAGCAGCATCCTTTTCCTTAATGGAGGTTTTGCATTTCAAGGGATTAAATGTTCTTTATGCAGTCCTCTGTCCCTGATTTCCAGTTCCTTTTGTGTTTCTCTGAGCTCCAGAGAGAGAAGTTAAAAACGAACTGAACACGAACATTCCTGCCTGGCCAGCGCTGACTGGGTAGTGTTACAGCAGCTGAATCTGAAGCTGCTGAGCTCGGGCAGTGTCCTTGGAAAGCTCCCAAGGGAGTAAAGTACTCGTGTGCCTCTGGTCTGAACAGAAGGTAATGTCAGCCTGGAGGAAGTAAAACAAAGCCACTCATGCAGGAGTCACATCCGTTCCCCTTCGGCTGCAACGCCTGAGCGCTTCAGGCCTGAGCTCAGCCAGCTCCGAGTTCACCCTGTGTGAGCTGCACAGGGGGATCTGCAGTGCCTTCCTTCCCTGCGGGACAGCATCCCCTGGGGTGGAGCTTTCCCGCCCCTGCGAGCACTGCTGGGCAGGGATAGATGCTGCCCGGCACACGACAGTCCTGCAGCAGTGGGCTCACGCTGTCCTGCTCGTGTGGATGTCCCCGGGAATGAGGGGCAGCAGCTCCATGACTGCGGCGGGGAACAGGAGCTCCTCGGTCCTGGAGAAGATGCTTCCTGCAGAGTAATGTCCCCGACAGCCTCTCAGGGCAGGGGATGTCCCGTGACTCAGAGCACGATTTGACGCGGGAGTTTACAGTATTTGTTTTCCACGGAATGTCTCACCCAGCCCTCTGAGGGCTGTGGGCACAGCCTGGCACGGGTTAGCACAGGCTGAGCTGGAGAGGCACTCGAGCCCTGTGAGCATCCCCCCGGTCAGTCCCACCGATCCCAGATTGCTCCAAAGCTTAGGTTTTATTTGCTGTGGTACATTTTTACCACCAGTTACAGCCCCCATCTGCAACAATTCCCTCCCTGCTCGTAGGAATCCCCTGAGCACCCACCCGTTCACAGGTGATATTTCCTTTCCCATTTTTATCGGTCTGCAGTTGATATTCTGTAAATGAGCCTCTTCCTCGGTTTTGTTCTTGTTTGAACTTGTGGAGCCTGGAATTGCAGGTGATGTTTTACCTTGCTCTGGCGAGCCTGGGGTCGGTGGGAGCACTTCCCACACACGAGGTTACACCGAGGGGTTTCACTGTGCGGGGCTCGCTCATGCCCAGCGTGCAGAGGCCGTGTCGGCAGCTCGGGGCACGTCTCATCCCTCCCCTTCTCTTTAAAACATTCCAGGGCTTCTTCTCGCTTCCCCTTTGCCGCCAGCCGGGCCGGGGCGGAGGCTGGGGACGAGGAATGCGGCGTTACCGCATTGCTGAGCAGGCCTGTGAGCATCACGCCCAGGTACGGCACGGCTCAGCCGGAGGAGGCTCAGCCCAGCTTGCACACGCCGTAGCCTCAGGGACAGGATTTTTTTTCCATCCCTGTGTGTATTCTTGCTCGGAGCTCGGTCCTTGGCGTGCCTGTGTCACCCAGCCTGGGGATGGGAGGTGGGTGACGCCAACAGCAAAGCAACAGGAGGAGAGACCTGGAGTCATCTGATGGGTCCTGCTGAGCCCCTCTCCAGGGTGGGAGAGGCGGTGACTTTGGGGTCATTGCAGTGAAGTAAAAGGAAAAGGCTCAATGCAAGGGCTCCTCGTCAGCCGGGTACCCAAACAAGGACCACGTCTCTTAGGAAATATGACTGACTTTTCGCAGCTGCTGGGCTCACAGGAGCGCGTTTTGCAGAGCTCATCCTGGGCAATTTTGTGTCTCAAGGAATTCCAGCACCGCGGGCAGGAGGGTGGATCTGCCTGTCCCCGTGCTGGGGCTGCAGTCTGATATGAGAACACACACGGTGTGATTGTAGCTCCCGTGGGCATCCCGAATCGGGCTTTGAACGATGGAGCTGAGGTGCTGAGAGCGGCACTGCCCCGTCAGCCGATGCCAAACACGACGCACAAACCCTGCCCGGGAGGGTGGGCGAGCACTGGGCTGCAGCGGGCGATGCTGAGCCCAGCAGCGGCTCCGAGGGGCCGGTTCCAGGCTCCACCGCAGCCCCGGGTGGGTCAGGTGAAGCCCAGCTGGGCTTTCCCCCGCGGAGCAGCTGCCGCTGCCCTCACCCTGCCCGGGTGCGCTGTGCCCGTCTGGAGCTGTCATGAGTTATGCGGTAACAGGGTGTGGATGTCTGGGGATCCCTGAATCACTCCTTTATCACCGCTGCACCCACAGGCTCCTTCTCTCCAGGTGAGGCAGCTGCGCGTTAAAAGCCTGCGAGGAGACGCCGGCGCTCAGAGGGCTCTGGCGGCTGCCGGGGGGGGGACACGGGGACCCCGGAGGGACCGCGGCCGTGCTCCCGCAGGGAAGAGGGCAGGTGAGGTTTCTGGCTGCCGGCGGAGTGCGCTGGCAGCATTTCCTCCCCTGGGCTGTCCCACGGGGTTCCTTTCCCCGCAGGAGCCACTCACGGGAGGTTTTTATGGGTTTCTCCTTTTCCTGGAACGAGACTTTGGGCCATCGCGTGACGAGTCTGGATCTGGAATTGACTCTGGAAGCGCAGGGCGAGGGTGGGGCTGGAGCACAGAGAGCGCGGTGTGCCTGGGAAGGGGTGCTGGGGCTGTTCAGGGGTGTGTGTGCACATCCCATCCCTTCCAGCCCCGCATTCCCGCCTGGCACCAGCGCCGCTCCCGCCGTGATCGCGGGGCTGGGGCAGGGGCTCGTTGCATTAGAGGCAAATTCAGTCTGAGCAGCTGATCTTCCTCTTCGTTATTCTTGATTTCCCCCCTTTGTTATTCTGTGCCGATCAATTAAATGTATCTCCCTGTAAGGTGAGATGGAAGGTGGAGGACCTGGACTGAGCTTTTGAACTGACATTTTCTGCTCTTTTCACTCACGCTGCAAACTCTTCCCTAGGTGTGTCTGCGGCCCAATGGAGCCTCGCTGCCAGCTGTGGCCATGGGCAGTGTTCGTCCTGCTGGGTAAGGCTCACATGCGGCGTCCCCAGAAGAACAGGGGTCCGGCTGATTAATTAGCAACGCAGCTGATGGGAGCTTTGGATGGGCAGCAGCAGAGAGCCTGGGTTTGGTTGTAGTGCTGGGGGTTGGCAGGAGGCTGCTGCTCTCTGTCCCCAGCTGCAGGGCTGGCTCTGGGAACAGGGGACACCACCAGGCCTGGTCAGTTCAATGGGCAGGGCACTGAGCATCCCTGCAGCCCAAAGCCTGGGGCCAGGGCAAAGAAGGGTTTTGGAAGTAACTCTTAGTACAAAGCACTGATACTAAAAATAGAGGTGACTCGGGGATGAAACACTCCTCTCTTTGTTGGCACGTTGGGCAGCTTGTCCCAAGCACGGCCTCGTGGCTGGTCTGGTGCAGCAAACAGCTCCCTGCTCTGTGGTGCTCGCTGGTGTCTGTGCCTCCCTGACACCGGCCCTGAGCCCTTTTCCCTGTTCCAGCTGCCCCACGGCTCCTGGGGGCACAGAGAGCCTGTTCCCAGGGAGCCTGCTACCCTGCCCCCGGGGACCTGCTGCTGGGACGAGCCGCTCACCTGAGAGCCTCCTCCACCTGCGGCCTCAGCAAGCCCGAGACGTACTGCACACCCCACGGAGAGGTACGGCCGCTGCTCCCCCCTGCCCCAAACCCTCCCGTCACCCACCCCATCCTCCCCACCCTTTGGCACGGACGTGTCCAGGCTTCATGGGGCTCTGAGCTGGGCTGGTGGGAGCTGACCCTGCCCATGGCAGGGGGTGGAATGGGATGAGCTTTAAGGTCCTTTCCAACCCAAACCGTTCCAGGATCCTGGGATTTGTCCCCCTCCCATCCGTGTGGGTCATTGCACCACCTGCAGTGTCCCCTGGAGCCCTTCTCTGCCCTCCTCATGGATGAGGAGCTGAGCATGAAGGCAGTGACAGGGAATGGGCAGCAAATTCTGGCATGAAGCACCGTGGGCAAAATATCCCAAACCCTCCTATCCCTGGACATTTTAGTTCCAAACTAAACTCGTATTTTACTTGCGAAAAAGGGAAATGTTTCGGGTCTTTCACAAAGACTTGGAAAAGCTGCTGAGCTGCACAGCTGTTTTCAATCACTGGTGGTGCGGGGGCAGGAGGTCCTGCTGGGGGGGATAATGCTGCATCCAGCTCCAGATTCCCAGAGCTGCCACCAAACCAGAGAGAGAGTTTCAGGATAAATCTGCCCGAGCACAGAGCTGAGAGCTGCAGGGGTGATGCGTCCCTGGTGTGAGCACTTCCCAAAGCCTTTCTGTGGCTGCTGTTAACCCCCCAACTGCCTGGGGAGGAGCCCCCAGGGTTCAGTGCAGGGCAGGCAGAAAGGGTCTTGGAAGAGATGCTCCAGAGGAAAGGAAGTGGCAGCTCTCCAGTGGGGCTGTGTTTTCTGAAACCCAGCCCAAGTGAGTCAGCCTTCCCCTGGTTTTAATTCCCCTGAAAACTGAAGGCCAGGACGTGGCTGTGAGTGGATTTGTTGTGGAGCCAGTGGTGTTCTGGCTGGGCTGGAGAGATTTCCACTCATCCCTGAGCTCAGGGAAGGGGCAGCTCCCAGCCCAGAGGGGTGAGAGCATCAAATCCTCCTGGATGCTGGGCTGGCTGCAGCATCTCTCCTCCCTCAGGTTCTTTTCTGGGCTGACAGTCATAGTCAGGCATTTCCTCCACTCCCTTTTTCTGGAGCTCTTCTGCTGCTCCCAGGGATCAGGATTTTTGCTCACCACACAAATAAATCCCCGCTGCTTCCCGTGGCTGCTGTGGCCCGTGGACAGGGGAAATGGAAGAAATTATTTCTGCTCTGACTTAATTAGTTGTTCCTTCCCAATTTCTGCTTATAGATGAGGGAAATTTCACATAAACGTGCCTCTGAAATCTTCATTTAACACTGACTTTTGGCAGTGACTTTGAAAAGGGGCCTTGGGGGCCTTGTGCTTGGGAAGGGAATGTGGACAAAACCTTGATTAAGATGCTCGTCCTGACAGCAGCTGGAAGGGGCTGGTTGCCCCCTCGGCCCGACCTTGGGAGCCCTTTCTGAAGGGCATCATTGTGATGCTCTGCATCATTTGTAATCTTTGAGTGGAGCCTGGACATCTCTGCTGGCTGTGCTGCACCTGGAGCAGGAAGGATCTGCTGGGTGCAGGACTGGGGAGTGCGGGTTCATGGACGTGCTGTGGAGGAAGGCAGGGAGCAAGGCTGCAGAGGTCTCTTCCAGGCTACAAATCCCCAAACTATTCAGTTTTCATGTTCCTCATCCCTTACAAGTACCAGGGTTAAAGGGGATATGGAACAATTAACATGGTGGTGAGTTGGATTTGTCAGTTCTAGCTCTGGGAATGGGGTCTTTGCTTCCTTTCCTTTATTGAAATGAAAGATTCAGAGTTACTGATAGCAAATCCCCTGATTTCTGTTCTGCAGCTGTAATTGCTGATGGAGGTCTGATTATACCAACTCTTAACTTGGGAGAAATCCCCATGGGTTCAGCATTTCCTAATTTTTCCCTCCCTTTCTCTACTTCCCTAATTTAAGCAAAACTGAACTCGATTTCCCTATTCCCATCCCATAAAAAGCAAGCTCGTTTAATTTATAGACTCCTAGGACTCCTTTTTTGGTTACAAGCCTTGCTCTTGTTTAGTTGCCAAATAGGTACAAATCTGGAGGTGGTTTTGCAACCTCAGCAGAGGGCACGGGACGAGGGGTTGCTGCCACTGCCGCGGTGCCCGGGGCTGCCAGCGCTGCCCGTCTGCTCCCTGCTGGCCCCAGGGCCCTCTTTTGCAACTCTGGTGGTCACTCATCAACTTCAGCCTCTGCTCCATTGTCTGCCCGGCTCCAGATCCCTCTAACCTTTATACTCTGCTCTCCTGATTGCTCCATCCCCGGCTGGGGGCTCAGCCCCGTGAAACCCGAGGAGGACACTCAGCACTGCCATTTATAGCACAGGGCAGGGAGCAGAGCAGTGATGGGAGGTGGAACCAATGGTCCGGCCTGGAGGTCACTCAGTGCTTGGGGAGGGAAACTGAAAATAGAACAGGAAGATAATCGAGGCTGGATTTGGAGTCTGGGAGGTGCTGAGGGAAGGCTCGGTGTGACAGACTCTGATGGACTGAGGTGTGATTCAAGCCTCAGCCGACGCTTCTCTTTCTTTAAATACGGATCTATAACACATGTAAATATATATGTTATTTATATCTAAATATAAATGAGTGTATGGAGATGTGATGAGGAGCACGGAGCAGCTCCCACTGGTGCCTCTGGCCCAGGGGAGGCACGGAGGGGCTCTCTCAGGCACCTCGAGCAGCCCTGTGGGATCTTGTGCCAGAGAACAGCAAGGAGGCAGGACAGGAGCAGAGCTGTGTCCCGGTGCTGCCGTCCTCCTGGAGCAGGTTGGGGTCTGTGACTGTGAGCTCTCACCCTCCGGCCCTGAGAGACTTTTGGTATTTAAAATGATGTTTGCATAAGATTTTCTGCCCTCTCTCACCTGATCTTGGTGGGCACCTGGTGGATGTGAAGGGTGGGAGGTCACCTTTGTCAGCTCTTGTGTCGTGGTGACCCGGAGCCATCCACGGGGGGAGCGAGAGGACAGGTTCCAGAGGATCTCAATCCCTGTGGGAGCCCGGGGAGGGGGATGTGAGCCCGTTGGAGCTCCTGGCACAGCACAGGGGTCCCTGCTGCTGATGGATGGCGGCAGCTGCCTGGCAGGGCTGCTCTGCAGCACCTCTAGAGCCTCAGCACCCACTCCTCTTTGGCTGCTTCCAAAAATACCGGCCAATGTCTGCCAAGAGGGAAGCGCCAGACGGATCTGGAGCCGTGCTGGTGCTGGCTGGTGCTTTCATCTGCCGGCCCACCTGCCTGAGTCGCTCAGAGAGCTCAGAGCCCACCCCAGCATGCTGGAGCGGGGAAAGCTCTGCCTCCCAGCTCACTTTCGTTGCACACCCACATCAAGCTTTGTACAGGCACAGTGCATCCGCAAAATCATCAGATAACCGTGGTTGGATGGGACCAAAGCATGGCTCCTAGTTTTGGGCTTTTCTTCGTCAGGCCGGGGGGTTGCACTGAATAATTCGTGTTCCTGGCTGGCTGAAGGTAACGCGGCAACCAGAGGCTGCTGCTCAGTGCTTATCTCACTCGGGCATCTGGGCACACCCTGCTCTTTGCTGCAGGGATGTGCCCCGACCTGCCGAAGAAAAAGCCTATTTCCCATTATTTTCCCTTCCTCCCTTCTCTGTATCTCATTTTTTTGGCCGCAGGGCTGCAGATTGACACACGCTGGGAGACATCTCGTCACTGCCTTGCCGCCGAGCTGCAGAGGCAGCAGGACCCGTGTGGGGTGTGGGATAAGCTGGTGCAGTTTGGGGTTTGCAGCCTGTCATGCTGGCAGATTTTAGATGAAGTTTAGCTGATGTGAGAACAGATGGGGTGATGAAAACAGGCACCCACGTGCTTGCTTTTAAGCAAGGGAAAGGAACTTTATTTCCTTAAACCCCATCCATGGGATGTTTGTCCAAATCATGTCTTTACCCCATCTCTGCTGCCCGCTCTGAATCTGGGGTAAAACCAAGCTGGGGGGCTCTCTCTGTGTTTTGAGCATAACCTTGGAGCTCATTTTCAGTGTCATTTCCAACCAGCCAGGCAAGGGAGTGACATTGATGTCATGGCAAAGAGAATCCCAGGCCCAGGGCGCGATTTTGGGGTGCCCTGTGCAGGGCTGGGAGCTGGGCTCAGTGATCTCTGTGGCTCCCTTTCAATCCCATGGTTTTGTGATATATCCACGTTCCAAAACTGAATCCCAGTCCAGTTTAGTGAATACCAGTTGCTCACTGGGAAGTCCAACCATGGTGGCAGAGCCATGGGAACTTCTGCTGCCTTTTGCCATGGGAAACGTGTGGATTTCTTCACAGGCGTGACAAGCCATGCTCCACGAGCCTGGCACAGCCACATCCTGCAGGTAACAGTGCTGGAGTAGAGAATTGTCCTGCAGGAAATGGGCTGGAGTGGGGAGTTACATAACTTGGCTTTGTCCCCCAGGTAACTCATGGCTGCTGCCCACCCTGTTGCTTAATAACCCTCGATCTCTGTGTGTGTATAAATTCCCACTGCCTTCCAGACTGTTCCCAGATAAACTTGGAATGGTAATTGCTGTCCCTATAGGATATTGGTCGTGCAAGAGCTCCCTGGTGGGAGGCTGAGTGCCAGGAGCCTGGCTGGCACCGTGCTCTCTCCGTGCCTGCAGCCGGCTCAGGCGTGGGACCCCCGAGGTCTCCACAAGGTCTCTGTTCTGTGGCTGCACAGCTCAGCTTCCCTTTGTGCTGATGAGTAAGTGCAGCTTATTCTGGGTTGTGCCCCTGTGCCAGGAGGTTCGATCTCAAGGACTCTCTGCTCATGTTAAAATGGCAGCAGGAGCTCCTTAAATTACTTTGGTCAGGGGCCATCAGGTTAAAATCGTTGGAGCTTTGCTGCCCCTGCATGAGCAGCGGAGCAGAGAGGCTGCTCAGGAGCTGGGTCACAAGGCCAGGGCAGGAGGAGAGCAGCACAAACCCGCGGAAGTGTCACACTTGGGCATTTTCAAGTTGTTTTTTGTGGACTTTCCCCCCCTTCCATTTATTTCTGAGACACAACTCTATTAACTCTGAGCACAGTAGCTTTCCCTCTCACACAACCGTGTTGTGAATTATCTTTCAGGAGTCTGGAATGAATTTCCCTTAATCCCAGAACCTCCATAACCCAGATTTCAGGTGACTCTGGAGTAGCTTGGAGGCACAGAGGGCGAGAAGTGATTTCCTTGCAGACCCACAACCTCTTTTACCTTCCTAAAACGGCCTTTTCAGCCCCCACCCCTTCCCAAGCACAGCCCAGTTCTCCTCTGCCCGGCAGGAGGGGAGGACGTGCTGGAGAGCCAGCGCTGCCCCCGGGGTGGATGACCCAGAGCAGATCCCAAAACCTTGGCTGCCATTTGTCACGTAGAGCTGCAGCCCTCGTGTGCTCCTGGCCCAGCTCCCAGGGATCCACTGAGCCTGGTGAAAAAAAAAATAACGGGGAAGAGCTGGAAAAAGGTACGTGCTGGTAAACCTCTCCTCATCTGGGGCTGTCATTTTTGGTAATTCCCTCTGTCCCAAGGAACTTTGAGACACATAGTCACAGCTGGGGAGAGCAAATCCTGCTGTTGTGCAATACGGGGGTTTCACAATTCACTCCGAGGATGTGAAATGAATTTGGCTTCCAGTGTTAATTTTAGCCTTAATTTAAAAGCTGAGAAAAGGGAAAAGAAAAAAAAAACCAGGAGATTTTTGCACCCAGCACAGCCCTGGGCTGCCTGGGGAGGGTTTGTCTCACGCAGCTGAAGCTTCGTTTTGACTCAGCAGCACGTTTGAAGTGGGGCTGCAGCTGCATTGTCGCTGCTGGAGAGCACCGGTGTCCCTGGCTGTGTGAATGATCTCATAAGTATGCACGAGTCACTCCTAATGAATAATTTAGCCGAGATTAACCTTTGCCCTTGCAGAAAGCCTTCCTTTCTCCTTTGCTAAGCACAGTCAGAACTGGTGGGAAGTTTAATCACCGCTGGCAACTGTTCAGTAGATTATTTCTGTGGATAATTCCTGCAGCTCCCTGACAATTTGCTGGTCGTGGCCATTATCTGAAATGAATTCTGCCTAGTCCTGATTAAATTATTTGTGATTCTCACTGGTAGAGCCAAGGAAATTGCATGATTATATATTTTCAGTGCTCTGTTTGCTTACTTTGCGATATTGTTATAAATATTGTAGTTTGCCAGCTCCTGTGCTGGGTATTTATAGACAGAGAACATAAAGATTGTGGGAAATATTACGGAAACAGATGGGTTACGAGTGAGGATCTCACTGTGCACCCAGCTGGGGAAGGGTTCCCAGGCCCAGGACAGAGCAGAGTCAGGTCTGGGCTGTGTTAGCAATGAAACCACAAATTAATTTCTAAAGGGGAAACCAGAAGTTGTGCTGCCACCGTGGCCCAGTGGCTGCCACCTCCTGCTGCCCTCCGGAGCACAGACCTGTCCCTCCCCCAGCCTTGCTCAGGGCCCTCTCTGGGGTTTGGGTTGGAATCGGCTCCTCTGTTTTAAGCATCCCGTGGAAGATCTGAGCACGGAGGTGGCTGCAAAGTGCTTCTTGTCACTCATCACCCGATGTCCCTCTCAGTCACTGAAAGCCGATCTCATCACTGGGGTCCCACCATGCCCGAGCCTCTGGTGTCACCTAAAGCCACTGCAGCGCCTGCCAGCCTTGCAGAGGGGATCTCATTGCCTCCCTGGTGCCAGCTGTGCCCCTGCCAGACCCAGTCCCCTCCTGTCCCCCACTGTGCACCCAGGGTGACCTTTCTGAGCCGTCAGGGCCAGCTCCTGCCATCTCTGGCAAACTCTGCTTGATCCTCCCTAATCCCTCAGGCTCTGGGGTGTGTCACTGGGACACACGTGTGCCACTGCTCCTTTCGAGAGGCTCCTCCACTGCTCAGGCCGCTGACAGCTCAGAACCCCAGAGGGTTTGGGTTGGAGGAGATGATGGAGTTCCAGTGCCCTGCCATGGGACACCTTCCACTATCCCAGGCTGCTCCAAGCCCCCTCCAGCCTGGCCTCGGACACTTCCAGGGGTCCAGGGGCAGCCACAGTTTCCCTGGATAACCTGTTTCCACCAGGCTGGAGGTGCTGAGCCCTTCGTTTCATGCCCTGAGCAGCATCTTTCCCCTCCCGGTGGCCTCTGCAGTCCCAGGCGTTTGCTCCACTCCAAAGCTCCAGCCGGAGCCTCCCCGTGTCCCCCCACCCGGGACGCTGCTGTGGGTTCTGGCACCATCTCCTAATTCACCACCCCTGGGCACTGCCCTTCCTCACCGTGGCCTCCCCTGGGTGTCTCCCTCCCAGTGACCCGGTGGTCCTCGCCCACCCCGCGCCTGTCCCTCCCCCTGGCCGCTGTCCAGCCCTTCCCCGCTCCCGGCTCTTGCTCCATCTCCTTCCTGCCCGTGGCCGAGCCTGCTCCGGAGCCCCCGCTGGTGGCTGCTGGTGGCCGCAGGGAGCGTTGCCTGGTTAGTGACATTTTGGGTATTTGTTTGCTCCCGGGGGACGGTTTTCTCCCCTCCCCGCGTTCCCCGTGCTAAATCTCTGTTTACTCCTTGGATTACTTGCTCAAGTGAAGGGCTGAACTTTGGGCCACTCGACTTCCCACCCCCTGGCTTCTCACCCACTGCTTGCTCCTGCTCTGCTCCCGGGGGAGAGCCGGGGGGCCGAGCATCGCCCGGAGCCCTCGGATAGGAGAGAAAGGCCCTTCTGTTCACCAGACAGCCCTCGGCTGTGTGGAAAGGGCAAACCTGTCCTGAAAAGCTGCAAAAGGCTTTCTATCAAGTGTTGGCACTGTGGAAACCAGGGGAGTTGCTTTAAAAAACTGCAGTTTTGATGGTTTGCCAAAAATCTGCATTAGCCAAAAGCATTTTGGGTTTAGATTTTAGTCCATAAAACCTTGAGCTGCGGTTTTTAACAAGGTGTGGAGGGGAGCACTTGAGGCCTGTGTGTCCTTCAGCTCTCTCTACACGAGCTGTGCTCATTCTCTCTGGTGCTTAATGAGCCCACCCTGCCTTTCCTGCTCATCCCTCGGGGATGCTGGGGTGGTCACTCCCGCTGTCCTTTCTCTTACAGTGGAGCATGAAGTGCTGCAGGTGTGACTCGAGGCTGCCCCACAGCTACAACGGGCACCGTGTGGAGAACGTCCTGTCCTCGGCCGGCCGCGCGCGCTGGTGGCAGTCCCAGAACGGTGAGGGACACAAACTCCTGGCAATGACCCGCCCGAGGGGAAGAGGGAACGGTGCTGAGGTCTGTGGGTGGGGAGGAAAGAAGGGAACGACTGGCCTGACTGGTTGTTCTCCCCGTGTCCCCAGCGTGTCCCTGTGACCGTGCCTCTCTGTGCCCGCAGGTGTCGAGCGCGTGTCCCTGCAGCTGGACCTGGGGCAGACGTTCCAGCTGGACAGCGTCGTGCTGCACTTCAGGGTTGGTGTCTGTGGGCAGCTCCTTTGCTCCCGTGGATGGCACTGGAGGGGCCCTGCTGGCTCCATGGGTGTGGGGATCTTGGGGCACGGCTCCCTTCAGGCTCCTGATAGGAAGCATGCCAGGGTGTCTGTCCTTTTCCCCTGTTTTTTTATGGCTGTTCCTGTGAGAACTGGGAATTCCATTCCTTTGGGAGTGGTGGGGCAGGGTGGTGGGTCCCCATCCCAGGATTGCCTGCTGGAAAGCCTCCTTGGTGCAGGTTGTGTGTGGTGGCTGCAGCAGGGCTGGCCCAGGTGTGAGGGGCCCTGCAGGGGATGGGGATTGCTCCAGCAGCCTGCAGGGAGGAGGAGGGAGGGATAGTGCCAGGGCAGGGCCTGGCTGCGGCTGTGGTGCCAGCCCGTGGTGCCAGCCCGTGGTTCTGTGTCCCTGCCCGCAGTCGCCGCCCGCAGCGATGCTGATCGAGCGCTCCGCGGACGCCGGCAGGACGTGGCAGGTGCTGCAGTACCTGGCCTCCGACTGCGCCGCCGCCTTCCCCCGCGTGCCCCGCGGCTCCCCCGAGGGCTGGCAGGACCCCCGGTGCCAGGAGCTGCGGGGGCACCCTGCGCACGGGGGCACGGTAGGGATTTGGGGTTCGTGGCGGGGACCCCCCGGTGTGGCCCCGGGGTTGGGGCGGGCGGCCTGGGCGGTGCTGCAGGAACACGGCGGGGCCTGGGAGTCTTGTCCACCTGGTGAGGGATGGGGCCCGTGGCCACCCAGCACTGCTGAGGGCAGTCCCTGGGATTCCTGCTCCTCTGGCAGGAAATCCTTCGCTGCACTGTGACACACAAGGTGTTGTGTTGGTTTTCCTTCAAAATCCTCTGCAGCTCCAAAGGCTTTCCCAGTGTTCAGTGATGCTGTGCAGAGGCAGGTCCAGAGCACGCAGTGCCCCGAGCAGGAGCAGAGAGCAGCTCGAGTTTCCTGCTTTCTAACCTGGTTTTTTTCTCCCCTCTAAGGTGAAATTCAGTGTCCGAGACCTGGGGTCTACAATCACCCCCTCTTACAGCCAAGCCATCGAGAGTAAGTGATGGGCCTCCCTCAGAGCTGAGAAAGGGAGAGGGGAATGAGGCTCCTCGTGGTTCTCCCTGCAGTGATGGGAAGCCCTGAGCTGGGGTAACCCCTGGGGAACCCTGATCTGCACGTCCAAGGTCTCAGGGAGCAGCGTTTGGTCTTTGCTCATGGCTCAGCTGCTGCTCGTTGTGCCAGTTCCTCCTTCCCTTGCTCCAAGCCCTCCCCACCAACTGCAGAGTGCTTCTGCTGGGCACCTGCTGCCCCTCACATTGCACCTGTCCCTGCCCCAACAGAGCTGGGGCCCTTCACCAACCTGCGGATCAACTTCACGGAGCTGCCCCACGTCCCACGCCAGGGCTACCACTCGCCCAGCACCTTCTACGCCGTGACAGAGCTGCAGGTGCTGGGGAGCTGCTTCTGCCACGGCCACGCCGAGCGCTGCGCCCCTGCGGGGGACCAGCACGGCACGGTGAGCTCAGGGTGCCAGGGGCCTGCACACCAGTGGGATGGCTCTGCTGTGGGCTGCCAGGGGCCTGCACACCAGTGGGATGGCTCTGCTGTGGGCTGCCAGGGGCCTGTACACCAGTGGGATGGCTCTGCTGTGGGCTGCCAGGGGCCTGCACACCAGTGGGATGGCTCCGCTGCCTGCCTGCAGTGCTCCTAGCGATGCCTTGGCCACGGTGACCAGAAACGGGCTGTGGGAAGCCCTTTCATGGGCATGAGCTGGAGGGGCATTGGGAGGATGAGGCTCTGTCCTGAGCCGCTGGCACCAGGATGGGTCACCCCTTGTGTCCGCAGCAGGTCCCTGGTCACTGCGTGTGCCAGCACAACACGGCCGGGCCGCACTGCGAGCGCTGCGCTGCCCTGTTCAACGCCCGGCCCTGGGCACCCGCCGAGGACAGCGACCCCCACGAGTGCCAGAGTACGGCCAGTGCTTCCCCCACCCCAAATCCTGCCCCGCCGTGAGCTCCGAGCCCCTTTCCTGGGACCCTCTGAGGGGTGGGTGGTGACACGGGTGTCTCTGCCACTCATGGGCTGCACCAGCACTCAGCCCCCGGTGCCACCGTGGGGCTGCCACCGGGTGCCACCGAGTCACACGGGAGCCTTGGGCACCCTCTAGTGCCGCTGCTGCTGCTGCCGGAGGGGTTCGCACGGCGCCGGCTCCAGCTGAGCTGTGTTCTGGGATTTTTCTAGGATGTGACTGCAATGGCCACTCGTCCTCGTGCCACTTCGACCCCGAGCTGTACCGGGCCAGCGGCGGGGCCGGCGGGGGGGTGTGTGACAGCTGCCAGCACAACACCGAGGGCAACAACTGCGAGCGCTGCAAAACCAACTATTTCCGCAACCGGCGGCAGGAGCTGAGCCACCCCGAGGCCTGTCTGCGTGAGTGCCACCCCTGAGCCCCCGCGGCACCTTCCCCGGCCCCTGCCCCCTCGGCTGCCACATTTCTTGCCCGTTTGCAGCCTGTGAGTGTGACCCGGATGGCACGGTGCCCGGCTCTGCCTGTGACCCGGTGACAGGGCGCTGTGTCTGCAAGGACAACGTGCAGGGCGACCGCTGCCACCTCTGCAAGCCGGGCTTTGCCCAGCTGGCCGGTGCCAACCCCGCTGGGTGCCGCAGTGAGTACCCCTGGCACATTCCCTCTGCCCCCTCTGTGGCCCCAAAAGGGACCTGGGTCCTGCCCAGCTTTGGTTTGGGGTTTTCAAGCCAAGGGCCATTTTGTAAAGGTTTATAGAAGCTCCTTGTTCAGTTTGGGGGTGGTTTCAGGGGTAAGTTTGGTAAAAAGCACAGGGCAGGTGGAGTTGGGGG
The DNA here is from genome assembly GCA_013398015.1 of Oreocharis arfaki. Classification (NCBI taxonomy): domain Eukaryota; kingdom Metazoa; phylum Chordata; class Aves; order Passeriformes; family Paramythiidae; genus Oreocharis; species Oreocharis arfaki. Next base: position 420,067 of record VZRR01002346.1, on the reverse strand, counting down.
GTGCAGCTGTGCCCGAGTGCCCCCGGGGCTCGGGGGGGCAGGAGGTGATGCCATGCAGAGAGCTGGGCAGCACAGGGCAGCCGTGGGGCAGGGCAGGGCTGCGTCCCCCTGGGCTGGAGGAGATGCTGAGGCCCCTGGGGCTCCGATTCCTGCTGCAGCTGGAATTTGGGGGGGCTGTCAGAGCAAGGCACAGATCTCTTGAGCTCGGGTGGGAAGGGAGAGCCGGGAGAGCCTCTCTGGGTGGCTGCGAGGTCCTTCAGGAGGCTGGCCCGGTGCTCTGCACTGGTTTGTACCGACCCCACCCCGAGCCCTCCCTGTTCCAGGATGCGCCTGCAACGCCCTGGGGACACGGCAGGACGAGCCCTGTGACGATGAGACCGGCAGGTGCTCCTGCCTGCCCAACGTGGTGGGCAGCGACTGCGGGCAGTGCGCGGCCGGGCACTGGGACCTGGGCAGCGGGCAGGGCTGCCGGCCCTGTGCCTGCCACCCCCGCGGCTCCCGCAGCCCCCAGTGCAACCAGGTACCCCCAGCCCGCCCTGGGCAGCCTCGGCGTGACTCCTCTTCCTTCAGCAGGGTTTCCTTTCCATTTCCCTGGGCTTGCTCTGTTCTTCCTTTCCTGGCTCCACAAGTGCTGCTCTGAGGGGCTCTGGGGGTTGAGCTGCACAGACCAGGGTGCCACAGCCACGGCTCCATGTCCCCTCCCTGGGGACCTGTCAGAGCATCAAACCCTCCTGTTGGGCAGCTCCTTTTTCCTGTCCCATCCATGGGAACCTTCACAGAAAGAGCTGTGTGTTCCCCAGCACATCCCACTCTTTCTTTCCTTCTCCCAATTCCTAAAAAACACCATGACAGACAATTCAGGAAAATGAAGGAAGGTGGTAATTACTGAGGCAAGATTAAGTCACTCTAGCAAGCTTGATATTTATCAAGGAAGCCCTAATAAGAAATCTTCATACAGGCGAGGGAAGTTAATTATGCTCATTTGTCAATGAAAAGCATGTGTGCCACTTCAGGCTTAAGAGGCAACTGGGAAAATTAAAGTTAAATGTAAAAAACCCCCAAACCATGACAAATTCTAAGAGCCTAAGATAGGTTCCAAACAAGCTCAGCGTGGGGAGGAGACCTGAGATGGCAAAGCAGCTGCTCGTGGGCGATTGCTTTGTTTTTGAAACAAGGCTGAACGCCCTCCTTGTGGTGCTGGGGCTGTTTGGAGCCTGTTTGCATCCTGTGCCTGAGCTGCAGCCTGGCACGGGCACCTCGGGCATGCCCTGGGCACAGACTGAGCAGAGGAAGTGGTCCATGTGCTGGTTTTGGTGGTCAGGAGCGGCAGAGGGAGAGCTCTGCGGGGGAGTGCCCAGCAATGGTGTCCCTGACGTGTCCCCTCTCAGTTCACAGGACAGTGCCCGTGCAGGGACGGCTTCACAGGACAGACGTGCTCGGCCGTGGGGCAGCAGCTGTGCCCACCCAGGCACTACAGAGATGCACGGGGAGGGTGCACAGGTAGGGAGCTTGGTGTTTCCTGTGTGAAATCATGGATTGTCTGGGGAAAGGAGCAGCTGGCCCGTGTCCTGACATCCCTGGTCCCGTGCTGTTTTGCAAGAGAAATTTCCTCTCTGGAACAGCCTCCCAGTTAATCTCCAGTATCCACCAGTGCCCTCCCAGCAGCCTTGGGTGAGCCCTGGCCTGGCCCTGCAGGGTCAGGGGCTGTGCCAGCTCCTGGGCCTGGGGGCTCTTCCCACTCCTCTGCCCGTGCCACCTTTGTCCCAGCTGCTGCAGGAGCTGGTGGGAGGGGATGGACGTCAGGTTGGGATCTCATTAACCCGAACTGAGGGCTGGTTTATACAGATGTAAAGTTACTCATCCCCACCTTCTCTCTCCCTCCGCCTTCCCTGTGCCAGAGTGTGACTGCGACTTCCAGGGCACGGAGGAGGTGGGCTGTGACCGGGCCACGGGCCGGTGCCTCTGCCGGGCCGGGGTCACCGGGCCCCGCTGTGACCGGTGCCAGCGGGGCCACTGCAGCTCGTACCCCGGCTGCGAGCTGTGCCACCCCTGCTTCGGCACCTACGACGGGGACATCGAGCGCCTGCGCCTGCGCCAGGCCGGCCTGGCCAACGCCACGGCACGGCTGCCCGCGGGCACGGGGGGGTCCCGGCTCGGCCCCCGCCTCTCGCAGGCGCAGGAGAACCTGGAGCGGGCACAGGGGATCCTCGGCCGCTCCGCCCTGACCCCGCAGAGCCTGGCCCAGGCGGGCAGCGCGCTCACAGCCATCAGGTGAGGGATGGGTGCTGCCCCTGGGGCACATCCCCGATCCAGGAGGAGCTGCTGGGGTTTCTCTGTGAGCTGCTTGCACGGGTTCTGCTTTGTTTCTGTCCCCGCGATGCCTTGCTGTGCTCACAAAGTGAGCGAGGATGCAGGAGAGCAGCGCTTCCACGTGCGCCTGTCCCGTGCACAGTGTCCCCGAGGCAGGAGGAGCGTGGGCAGAGTGTGCTGGCACTCTCAGGGCTGTGTGCTGGTGCTCTCAGGGCTGTGTGGTGGCACTCTCAGGGCTGTGTGCTGGTGCTCTCAGGGCTGTGTGCTGGCGCTCTCAGGGCTGTGTGGTGGCAGTCTCAGGGCACATCCAGCGTTCCTGGTCCCCGTGTGGGCATGGCCCTGCCGTGGGGGGCTGCAGCCCAGCCCCTCTCTCTGCAAACCTGCGAGGCCCTGGCGTGTCCTCGGCTGTCCCTGGGCTCACGAGTGCCCCTTTGCCAGGTGCTGGCGGTGCCCAAGCACAGATGGCCCTCTCTGCCCTGCTCTCTGTCTACAGGTGCTTTGCTCTCTACTTAATTCACGTTTTGTTCTTTTTCTCTGCCAGGGAGCAGGTCCAGGGCATAAATCCCGACCTTCATTTCCTGGATGACACCGCCTCCCTCTCCAGGGAGCTCGAAGCCCTCAACAGCAGCTTGCTTGCCACCAGCTCCCAGTACCAGAGCAAGAAGACCCAGTTTGAAGCCAGCCGCAGCACAGACCTGTCAGGTACAGCTCTGCAGCTGCAACATCTCTTCATTTGCAGTTATTAATTTACCTCAGTGTGACTGTGCCTGGGGTTTCCCCCTGGCGAGGTGGATGAAAGGAGTTTTTAACCTGCTGTCAGCCTCAGAACAGCAAACAGATCTCCTGTCCCAATGAGAGTGATGCAGCCCAGTGCAGCCTCTGCTCCATGACCTGGGCTTTCCCACTGTTGGGGTATTTGCTCTGGTGTTTTGGGGCTGGGAGCTCATTTTGTGCTCCTGTTCCCCACCAGCACAGTCTCTGCTGCAGGGAAGGGGTGGGAAGGGGACAGCCCTGCTGGGAGGGTGTCACTGAATGCATGAGGCAGCCGAGAGGATGGAGGTTGTGCACAGATGGAAGGGATGGAGGGTGGGGAAGAGCCAGGCAGCTGTCAGGCACTTGGGAGGAGAGGGCTAATGAAGCCCTGCAACACTGCTGGTGGCTGCTGCCACAAGATCCCTGCTCCAGCTCCTTCTCTCCCAGTGCCTCCCTGCTGTCCCCTGCCCACCATAGCACACACTCAGCTCAGGGACATGCCAGCTGTGCCCAGTGGCTGCTCCAGGACAGTTCACTCTGCACCCCTCTGTCCGTGCAGGGCTCAGAGCTCCATGTCCTGGCCACCCTCCTTCCAGCCTGTGCTGGAGAGGAATTTTGGGGTTGTTCAGGAGCTGGGAAAAGGCTCTGAAATCCATCCTACCCTGTCAAAGCCCAGGATCAGCGTGTGTGCCTTGGCTGCCTTCAGTTTTGTTTCAGCCTTTTAACCCCAACCTTGAGTGTTCAGCCCTTCAGGAGACCTTGAGCTCGCTGAGGGAATGGCTGGAAGGTGTTTGGAATTAGAAGGAGTTTTTGGTGATGCCTCAGTGACTAATCCCTGGCTACACCCCGCTCCTGTGCACACAGGCGCTGCAGGGCAGAGGCAGTGCCTCCCCGAGGGGCTGTGCTGCATTTGTGAGTCATTCCTGCCACTTACCGGCTCTGTTCCCACAGGAGCCTTCCAGACCATCCGCTCTGCCCACCGGACGTCCAGCAGTGCCAGCAGCCTGGCCGCCGGTGCCCCGGGGCTGCTGGCCCAGGCGCGGGAGAGCCGCCGGAGCGCCGAGGGGCTGGAGCAGGGCCTGGCTGCGGCCACGGCCGAGCTGCTGGCCCTGAAGGGCGAGCTGGCCACAGCCCCCGACCTCACCCCTGTCATCAACCAGGTGAAGATGCAAAGCGGGTTTTTAACTTCCCTGCGGGTGTGTCTGGTTTTCAAGGGGCCCTGTAGAGCTCAGGAGGCAGAAGTCTCGTCCTGCAGCCGAGCACCTCCTCAGGCAGTCCGGCCCGGCAGGACAAAGTCTCTCTCCGGACAGACTCGGCTGCTGCTGTGGCCATCGGTGGAGACTTGGCCGAGCATCCCCTGCCCAGGGATCACAGATCCCAAAGCACTGCCCACCACCCCCTCCCAGCCACGAGCATTTCCCTGTGGGGGCTCTCTCGTGTCAGTTCTTGTATCTCCAAGAACCACTTAATTTCTGGATGAGGTGTCTCTTATTTCTCCTTCGCTGCTTTGTTATTGCCATGGAGATCCATTTCGGTGTCGGTTGCTGTGGAGACCACCAGGCTCCCCTCTCTGCTGCAGGGGCACCAGCACGTTCCGAGCCAGCAGCGTGGCCCTGGCTGCACACGTGCCCCTGCAGCAGTGCGAGTTTGGGGGTGGCTCTGCCAGATGCCGTGCAGGTAAAACTGCTGCTGCTCTCCAGGGGCTTCTCATCCGGTTCTCCCCCAGGCAAACAGTGCAGGTGGGATGGGTTGTTCTGCAGAGATGTTTGCTTCACACGGATGTGCTCTTACTCATCGTGAGCCACTGGGCTTTGGCTCCTGCTTTGCTCCTGTTTGTGCTCCAGCTCGGGCTGGTGAGGCGATGCTGAGCCGGTGTCCCTGGCTCAGGTGTGGGCATCCAGCTCTGGCTGCCCTTCTCCGACAGTGGCACATCTGCAGTGCTCTGGGCCGTGCCACCCGTGTCACTGCCAGCCTCCCTCTGTGCCCATGCAGCTCCTGCAGCTCGAGCTCAGCAGTGCCCAGCTGCCCTGGCCGGCTCCGCAGCCCCTCTGGTGCTGTGTTTGCCCCCCCGGGCACCCGGGGGTCTCCAGCCGGGCGCTGCCCAACTCCCGCTGTTCCCTCCCTGCCCAGGTGTGCGGAGGGGCCCGAGTGGAGCCGTGCACCCCTGCCCGCTGCCAGGGGCTGCTGTGCCCTCGGGACAACAGCTCTGCCTGCGGGGCCGGCCAGCCCTGCCGCGGCCTCTTCCCGCTGGCCGGCGGGGCCCTGGCTGCGGCCGGGAGAGCGACCAAGGAGTTCAGCAGCCTGAGCGCCCGGCTCCAGGACACGGCACAGCTGGTGAGTGTGGGCACTGCCCGTCCCCCTGCTCAGACCTTTGGTTACCACAGCAGAGAGTGAGGAATACCCCACCTCAAAATCTATTTGAGGCTTGATCCCTTGGGCAGCTTCAGAAATCCAGGAATTTTTGAGCGGGAGGCTCCCTGCTGCGTGCGTGGGTCCTGCCTCCCCAGCTGAAGGCACATGAGTGGCTCTGGACACGCCACAAGGAAGCCTCTCTCCCTCCTGGGCTGGGATCAGTATGGCAGAAGGGGTGGGAATATGGAAAACTCCTGGGTTCTGCAGTTGTGTCTGCTCTAGCGTTTGGTGCAATCCGGGAGAGTTCATGTGCCGGGGCTCTTGCAGCTTCTTTCTGTGGCTTGCAAAGAGAAAGTGAGGTTTCAAGGTCATTCAGAATCCATTTCAAGACATTTTTAAAACCTAAATGGTGCTGTCCCTCTTTGAGAGCCGCCTTTGCAGATCCAACCCCCAGTCTTTAACATTTACAGTCCTTTAAAGCTCTGGCACAGTGAGGACAGGGAACAGCATCGTCTCCTTGCCCAGTTCACTCGGAGCTGAGGCAGGGCTGCGGGCTGCAGGACAAGCAGAAGGCACCATCAGGTCGCTGCTGTTTGCAGATTAAGACGACAGAGCTGTCTGCGAGCGAGATCCAGAGCAGCAGCCGGCGGCTGGTGGAGCGGCTGGGGGCCACCAGGACGCAGATCGAGGGTGACGTGCGGCGCATCCGGCAGCTCATCCAGCGAGTGCGGAGCTTCCTGTCAGGTACCCCTGGCGCTGCAGGGGCAGCTGGAGCAGCCTGCTTTGTGCTTTGTGCAGGCACACAGCTGCCTTTCACAGTGATCAGAGAACCACTGAGGTTGGAAAAGGCCTCCAAGGTCATCGAGTCCAAGCTGTGCCCGACCCCCACCTTGTCACCAGCCCAGGGCACTGAGTGCCACGTCCAGGTGTTCCCTGGACGCTCCAGGGATGGGGATTTGCAGCCAGCAGTGACCCGAGGCAGAGAGCTTTTCTGGCCACAACCATGGTGCAGACAGACAGATGACCCTTCTCTGGAGCAGGCTGTTAATCAGATGAGAATTCCTTGTTGTCCTACAAACTGATGGGATGACTTATTGTTCACAGACAGATTGTAATAACATAATGAGCCTCCTGAGCATTAGCTGAATAAGAAAATCAGGTCATTTGGTGCTGCCTGGTGTTAATGATGAGTGAAGATATTTCTGAGCTAATCGCTGGGCTAATGTCCCCTGGGCTCTGCCTGCTTCTGATTTATTAACTTTTATTTGTGAAATGGAAAAAGGCTTGTCTTGAAGCACACCCTCATCTGCTCAGTGAGGGCTGCCTGACTGCTCTGGGCTCAGCCATGGTGTTCTTGTTGCCAAATTCAAGGTATCATTTCAGCTGTTTCCTGGAAGTTTTCCTGGTATGAATGAGAAGTACATGGAATTCAAAGAGTTTAATCCAGAAGGGATGCTGGCAGCTGTCTGGAGTGAGATGTGTGTGAGATGTGCCTGGGTGTCTGCCCTCCTCCTCCCTTGCATTTGCACTCCCACCTTTCCTGATGCTGTCTGTCTGCTGGCTCTGCAGACAAGGACACGGATCCTGCCTCTATCCAGGAGATCAGTGAGTCAGTTCTGTCCCTGCGGCTCCCCACGGACGCTGCTGCGGTCCGGAGGAAAATGACCGAGATCCAACAGCTGGCGACGGAGCTGCAGTGCCCGGAGGACATCCTTGCCCAGACGGCCGAGGACATCGCCAGGGCCAAGAGGCTGCAGCAGGAGGCAGAACAGGCCAGGTGGGTGGGGGTTCGAGGCCTTTGGCAGCTGAGGGTCCCTCAGCTGGGGTGGAACTGGAGGTTCTCAGCCGGGTTCAAATCTCGCTCTGCCTGAGCTGTCCTGAATTGCACAATCTGAACTTTTAGGCCAGGACCTTCTGTGTCCATCCAGTGCCTAAAAGAATGAGTCTGCAACCTCCAGACACCTCCCCGGGGGCTCCAGGCAAATAAATCTACCAAGAATAGATCCCGTTAGAGATACCAGGACAAGAAGGGCTTTATCGAAAGCAGTGGAGGCTTTTCTCTTATCTCGAGGGCCTGTGCTGGGAGACGACAGCGTTGCCCTGGTATTAGTTGATATTGGTGACCTACATCCTAATTGCACAAGAGAGCATGAGGAGATTCAGTGGGCTGTTTGTTTTCTGGGTGAAAGTTGGGAGGATTATTCCACAGTCCCTTAAAAAAGTAATTACAGGGTGTCCTTGCCAGTTTGGAGCATCTGCTTTGTCACAAGCTGACTTGCAGCAATACCCCAGCGAGGAGGTCAGCGGGATAAGTCTGTAAACTCCTTGGCAGTGTCTGACACCTGCTTAACCTGCTGGAAGTGATGAGGCAGGGGAGCCTGGCTTTCTCCAGAGCTCTGTCACCCGGCCTGAACAGTCCCACTGCAGGCAGAAAATTGCTCATTGGAACTGGTTCCATGGTTATTGCTTCCCCTTCGATACCTTGTCATGCACTAGGAAATAAATGTTTCTGGCTAGTTTGAAGGAAGGTGTTTCTCTCCCCTTCTTAGTTTGTCTCCTTTGCTTGAGGCTGTGAAGTGGAACTTATGTTCCTCTCACAAGGAAACCTGCTGGAGTCCAGACCTGTGGGTTTGTGGGTTTTGAGGGTGGGAGATTGTAACTTTCTCAGTAGCAGTCCTGGTTTGCTTCTCAAGCTCCCTGATTTTACCTCTGTGACCTCAGCTTCCAGTCTGTGCCCTTACCCACACTCACTCCTGGCTGCTTCCCCCCTCTCCCCAGGAACCGGGCCAACGCGGTGGAGGGCAGCGTGGAAGAGGTGGTGGGGACCCTGCAGCGAGCCAACACGGTGCTGCTGGAGGCCCAGGGGGCCATCAGGGGCTCGGGCTTCTCCCTGCGCTTCATCCAGGAGCGCGTGGAGGAGGTGAGCGATGCCCGGTGCCTTCCCGGTGACGATCCCAGTCCCTGTCCCCTGCCTGTGTCCCCCAGCCAGCAGAGCTGGGAGCACGGGGAGGGGGCTTTGGACGTGACCTCCCTCCTAACGGGGATCCCTCTGCTCCCAGATCGAGGATGTCCTCGGTCCGGCCGAGAAGAACGTGGCGGCCATCGGGGCCGGGCTGGCCGGGCTGGCCGGGCGGCTCTCGCAGCTGCAGCGCGGCACTGACCAGAACCGCCTGCGGGCCGGGGACGCGCGGGACACGGCGGGGGCAGCGGCACAGCAGGCCAGCAGTGCCCAGCAGGTACCGGCTGTGGGGCATCTCCGCTGCCAGCACAGCCCAGCACAGCACAGCCCAGCACAGCCCAGCCCAGCACAGCCCAGCACAGCACAGCACAGCACAGCACAGCACAGCCCAGCACAGCCCAGCCCAGCACAGCCCAGCACAGCACAGCTGTGTCCTGGCTCTGGACGAGGAGAGGAGACTTTCCTGTCCAGGCCATGGCTCCTGTGCTGTCACATGGCAGCATCATCCTGCTGCTGAATTTCTCCAGAGTCATTCCCAATCCTAATGCCCTTTGCTGGGAACTCGTTTCTGGTCTGTCCTGCCTGAGGCAGAGCGGCCCGTGGAGCTGTCTGTCAGTCTGATTGCATCACAGACTGTCACACACTTGGTAACAAAGCTCCAGTGCAGTATCTGTTCAGTACCTAAACAGGATCCAACACTGGGAAAACTCCTTCTCCACAGCCTGCTGGATCCTACCTGCGGTGCTCCTTTGCTTTTCCCCAGGCTTTGGCACAAGTGAAGGAGCTGTACGCGGAGCTGCAGAGCAGGGCGGGGCAGAGCCCGGCGCTGGGCGAGCAGGGCAGGAGAGTGCAGAGCATCGGCCAGGAGGCGCAGGCTCTCTTCGAGGAGACCATGGGCATCATGCTCAGGATGGAAAGTAAGGCTCCCACAAACTCAGTGTAATTGCTCTCTGGGGAAGAGCTCCTGGACCGCTGTGGTGTGAGGGAAAGGAGTGACGAGGAGGACAACGCACTTTGGGCAGTGAGAGGGTGGGGTCCGGGCTGTAGCTGGTGGTGCTGTGCCAGGAAATTGAGAGTTTTCAAATGCCACCATGCTCCTGTTTTCCTCCTGTGCTCAGCTCAGCCCCACCACGTAACCCTTCCTTCCCTTCCCTGCCCTCTCTCCTCAGCGTTAGAGTCGGAAATTCAGGAAGGCAACGAGGCTCTGCTGTCCAGGCTGTCCCGGCTGTCGGGGCTGGAGGAGCAGGTGGGGAGGATCCGGGACACCATCAAGGAGAGAGTCGCCTACTACGAGAGCTGCTCCTGAGGAGCCCCCGTGCCCCAGGGCATCGCTGCCTCCTCGGCACACACGGACTGGCACGTTCGTTCCCATTTTCCAGCTGGAGTTCTCCTGTGCCCAATATCTCTATTTTTAGCAAGTTAATTTTCCATACCTCTGGAAAATAGCTGCACTGAACCAAAGGAGCAGCCCCACGGAGTGGGTTGGACTGGCCAAAGCTGCCCAGTGGTTGGAGGAGAAAAGGGGAGAGACATCAGGCTCCCGTGGCAAATAAACACATCCCCAGGTTGTTCTTTCCAGAGGGTTTTATAAACCAGGAAATCATTTTTTCTTCTTTTAGCCAATTCAGGCTCTTTAAGCCGAATTTCACTGTTCAAATTAAAGCCCTCCTGTGGGGTCTTTTAAAGCTTTTTATCTGTGCTGCAGTTAATTCTTCAAACATGCCATGGCTTCAGTACTTCCCTCTGAGATCTTCCTTCAAATAAGCAGATCAGAGAAATGGAGAATTTCATCTCCCTCTGTACAACATACCTATATTTATGCAAATTAGACAAACACAGGCTCATAGTCGAAGGTGAAGTCAGATGTCTTGTTTGATTTTCTGCCACAATCTGCTTATTTACCACGGAACATTTTGCCAGATAAACACCAGCGGGAGCAGGTCTGGGATGCACAGGGAAAGCTTTAGGAGGGACTTAACAACCCATTTCCACATCAGATTTCTATGAATAACCAAGAGGCACTTTAGAAAACAAAACTCAGCTTTATTAAGCAAGGATTCATTGTGCAATTACAGCCTTGGAAGCGGAACTCAGACTTTGCTGCGCTGTTGTCAGACACACGGAGGTTTCTAGCAGGTTCTCTCTCCTGTTGCAGCTGCAGTGAGGGCTGAGCAGCCGAACTCCAGCGTGCCAAAGCCTGGGACTAACCAAGCCCAAGGAGTGGAGGGGTGAGGGCTGTAAAAACAGCTGGGCTGCCACGGAGTAAAGCTCTGCGTGGCTTTGGTTGGTGGGGTCGGTGTTGTGCAGTGCATTTGTGCATTCACAACTAAACAGGGTACAGAAAACAAAAGCTCGCAGCGCTGCTGATGCCCTATGGACAATGTACACCGGGTGTGGGAGCAGGAGCCTCGGGCCTTCCCGTGCCTCCTCCCAGCCGTAATGAGCCAGAAACTCCCCGAGGCCACTGCGGCGATGGGTTCCCGGCACTGCTGTGCCCCTGTCCCCAGCTGGTCGCTGCTCTCCGAGAGCCGCCGCCGGGGCAGAGCCGCCTCTCCTGCGCACGCTGGCGGCGTCTGGCTCTGAAGTGCCGAAAAAAGAGCCCTTCTGGTTCTGCAAGAGAGAGAACCCCAGGTGAGGCCTGGGCTTTGTTTCTCTCACCGCTGCCTGCCGATCGTGCCGCTAATGAGCAGCTCAGATGCCTTTGAGGGCCCGCGGACAAAGGGCTGCTCCAGCACTGAGTGTTGGAATGCGCCTCTTTGGAGTCCGTGGTGGCTCTAACTCGCATTTGTCTCTGCTGAGAATCCTTTGTGCGCCGCAGTCCTGCTCAAACGACCTCATCAGCAGAGACTGGCACAGGACATGAGAGGAGGGAGCTCCCTTGATGTAGCTTTTGAGGAGAGCTCTGCCAGCAGGAGCTCGCTTTTGGGACATTCCTTAGAGCACGATCCAACAGCAAAGCTTCTCGCTGCTCACACACAAAGTGCTGCGGATGGTAGCAGGATTGAGCCAAGCTGTGGTCAGACAGGACCAAACTCGCATCATTTTACTGTGCTTTACAGAATGAGCCTCTCTGTGCTCTGCTCACAAAGACATTTAAACCTGCCTGGGCCAAATCTGGGAGAGAGACATCCTGCCTGTGCGGAGCCCTGCTCCTGCAGCTCGGCAGCCCTTTGCTCATGGTCACAGCTGAGACCTGGCTGAACAGCCCCAATCCCAGGTTTACATCAGTGTTTTTCCCAGTGAATAGCTTGAAATAATTGTAGAGTTTGGTGTGACAAACCCATGCCCGGGTTCCTCCCTCACATTCCTGGGCAACCTTGTGATGTAAAAGCTGGATTCAGAGTCACTGGCCTGGCCCTGATGGAAGCCGGGAGCTGAGTCACTGCCTAGAGGAGATTTGGTGAAAGGCTTTTTCTGCTGCAAAAAAACTGGGTTCATTTATTTCAGGTACAGTCACTGTGCTATTTGTGCCCTTCGCCTTTGCCTGCCCTAATCGGATTAATTAAGAGCAGTTGGTGATTGGATTGCAGAGCACTCACCTCTGACCATGTGGCTGCCTCCATCACATGATCAAACAAACTCCAGTCTGCCCAGTGCCACAGTGAGACGAGTGTTTACTGGTTTTCATTGGAACAAGAACCTCTGACTTGAAATGGCTGGTTGGGAATGGGTGAAATGGAACAGGAAGAAGAGAAATAGCAATTACTTACAATCATTCTGCAGGGGGATTGTGGTGTTAATTACAGAACATCAGCTATGAGAGCAAAGCAGGGCTGGGTGCAGTCCCTGCAGACACTCAGCACCAGGCGAGTAATTGGCAGCAGCACCTTTAACCACTGGAAACCTTTTTGGAAAACCAGTGTGCTCCAGTCCATGGGGAGCTGTGCCACCCAGCCCGGGCAGCCTGCCCACCCCGTGGACACACCCAGGAGAGCCTGGGCTGGGCACAGCTCCCAGCCAGAGCATTGCCTCGTTCCTCCCCTTCTCCTCTGCCTGGCAACAGCTCCTGTGCCAGGCGTCTCCTTCCCACGATGGTCATTCCCACACAATTTGCTGGAAGTTAATGGTGAGGACCTGGATACTTACTGAGGTTTTGAAGACTTTTTGAGCAGCACTGTCTCGGAGCAGGAGGACGCCTTTGTCTTCTCGTGGCCCACACACGAGGGGCTGCAGCCACAGGAGCTCCTGCCCGGGGGGCTGTGGGTGTCTGGCAGGGCCAGGCTGCTGTCTCTGGCCAGGGGTCCCACCTCCAGGGGGCTGTGGGTGTCCAGCAGGGCCAGGCTGCTGTCCCTGGCCAGGGGTCCCCCCTCCAGGGGGCTGTGGGTGTCCGGCAGGGCCAGGCTGCTGTCCCTGGCCAGGGGTCCCTCCTCCAGGGGGCTGGGCAGCTTTTCCTCGCTCATTCCCGTGTCCTGCTCGGGCCGGGTGGGTGGGTTTGGGTACCCCTGCGAGGGGCCCTGCGCTGTGTCCTTGTCACTGCCTGGCGCTGCTGGCAGGGGGGTCCCCGTGGGGCTGCTGGGTCTGGGGGGCTCCGAGGCCTCTGTGACAGGGACAGAGCTCTCGGCCGCCCCGTGGCTGCTCATGTGCAGCTTCTTCATGTGGTGCACGACGGCCGCAGCGTTGAAGGCTTGCTGGGGAAGGAGACAAAACCCCTGGTGAGCACCTGGTGCTGCCAGGACACGCTGTGCCCCCCAGGTGCCACCGGGCACAGCGCTGTCGGCACTGTCTGGGGTGGGCATGTTCCTGCCGCAAACTCCGCGTTTTCCATCGAGTGCGAGCTGCTGATGCCTCTGGAGTTCACAGCTGCTTCCACCCGAGGAAACTGGGGAACAGCTGGGAATGACCCCCTGCCCTCTGCTCTTGCCGTGAGGCCCCTGGAGCTCCACGTTTGTGGTGAATCTCCCAGCTCGCAATGTTGCTCCAAACACCCTGTAAACACTGGCTGCAGGCAGTCTGGAGGATCCAGCTCTGGAACATCCCAGCTTTTGGGTGCTTACCCAGCCAGCTGAAGCCCTGCTCGGTGCTGGCTGACGGCAACTGGTATTTGTTGGTGGAATGGCTCTGGGCTCCCGGCAGCAGCCACTTACCCTCCATTTGCTCTTTGCAAAGTTTTTCTGGATCTGAGCACTGACAGATGGGTAGATGTCACGGTGAAGGGCTGTATTTCCATTAATCCTGCAGATGGGAAGAGAAGAAAATGGGCTCGTAGGCAGATGGCATTTGTAAGGCATTCCACATTCTGGAAGCACTGAACTGCTTTGTACGTTCAACCAGCAATAATTAAACCCAAAGGAAAAACAGCAACAAAATGTAACACAAACACACACTTCAAAGCCCGGGAAAGCTCAGGGTGGGATTTCTTCTCTGCCTCTGTTTGTGGAGGCAAATATGCACAAATTGCATCTTTAATTATTCATTATTCGCTTTCTTTGCTCACAAGGAGCCAGCGCGGGGGAGGCGGTGACGTTAATGAGGGGGTGGGGAACACTCCTGCTTCCAGGGACACTCCTGCTCCCGGGGACACTCCTGCTTCCAGGGACACTCCTGCTTCCAGGGACACTCCTGCTCCTGGGGACACTCCTGCTCTCAGGGACACTCCTGCTTCCAGGGACACTCCTGCTCCCAGGGACATTCCTATTCCTGGGGACACTCCTGCTCTCAGGGACACTCCTGCTCCCAGCTGCCATGGAGCACATGGAGCGAGATGTGGGGGCTGGGGAATCTCCCTGTCCCTCACCACGGGTGCCGCAGGGCTTCCTCACAGGTGAACCTCACGCTTGGGTTCTTCTCCAGTAAATGTCGGATGAAATCCTTGGCTGCTTGGGAAAGGGGGAAAAAAGCAGAGAGGAAAGGTTATTGTCACCTTCTTCCCAGACATGGCCCTAACAGAACGTGGGAAAAGCTGCTGGATGAACATCACAGAGGCCAGCCCTGAGGAGAAGGGGTTTGTGTCCCTGTGCCAGGGGAGGTGCAGGTTGGATACTGGGAAAAATTCCTTCACTGAAAGAGTGGTCAGGCACTGGAAGGGGCTGTCCTGTAGAGTCACCGTCCCTGGAAGTGTTCAAACAATGAGTAGAGGGCACTTGGTGATGTGGTTTGGTGGGCATGGTGGGATTCAGTCAAAGACTGGATGTGATCTTGGAGGTCTTTTCCAACCTTAATGATTCTGTGATTACTCCACCAAAGGGAGATTCTCACAGTGACAGGCTCCAGATGAAAAAAATATCAGCTGTGGATATACCAAACCTCACTCTTAGACTGTGAATTATTCACCTTAAAAATTACTCTAAAAACCATAAAGTGCAAACTGAGCAGATTTAGAAGTTGCCCTGAAGAGCTTTTACATCTCTCCCCTTTTTTTTCCTTTTTTTGCAGGAGGGATTGTGATGTTTGTTATTAAACCCAGCACACCCCCTGCTAGGTTTGTTTGTTTCTGTAAAAGATTGATGCTGAAATGAGCTGTGCGGATGCTGCCTGCAGTGAGCTGTGCACAGGGGAGCTCCACGAGCAGGTTGGGCTGGTGAAGTGGTGGCTGACAGGACATAGGAAAAAAATGGGGAAAAAGCCCTGGAGTTTCCCTTGTTACAGAATCCCAGAATGGTTTGGGTTGGAAGGAGCCTTAAAGCTCATTCAGTGCCACCCCTGCCCTGGGCAGGGACACCTCCCACTGCCCCAGGCGGCTCCAAGCCCTGTCCAGCCTGGCCTCGGGCACTTCCAAGGGAAATCTAAGCCCACTCAGAGCTCAGTAATCCTTTGTGAAATTCGGGTTTACATTAGCCATGGCCTCAGCTGAGGATGCTGCATTCCAGGCGGGCTCCAAGCACCCCCCTGTCCGCCAGGGCAGCTTTGCTTTGGCATCATCCCCCCAGCACTGCGGAGATGGAGCCTCTGAGCATTCCCACCATCCCCACATCCGAGGGCTTGCTGCTGTGTGAGTGACTCTGTTCAGAGCCCCAGCCCTCCCCTGCCCTGCTGAGGCAGCACGGGGCGTTCAGGGCTTGGCTGGTGTGGGGGTTTGGGATCGGAGCCTGCGGGAGGGAGTGTGGAGCTCCCCAGGGCCAGAGCTTCACCTGACTCGGAGATATCGTCCCAAAACGGAGACTCGAACTCGTAGTAGCCTTCCTTAATCTTTTCAAAGAGCTTGGATTCAGTTTCTTCATAGAAAGGAGGGTACCCACAGAGCCTGGAACAGAGCACAGCGCCAGGGGCCCTTCAGTGCCAATGCAAAGTGGGCACAGGATTCTCCGCAGCCCACGGAGGCCACACGAGCGAGGAGTGACAGGAGCGACAGAGGAGCTGCTCTGCCCACTCCTCTCTGCTCAGGGGATCAGCAAAGCTGCACCAAAGAGTTAAAAACTTCACTGCAGCAGCGAGAGGACAAAGCCACAGCTGGTAGCGAGGTGGGCGGTGTGGGAGGAAACGAAACAAAAAGTCCCCGGGAAGATGGAATGGCATTTGTAGGGAACTGGAGAAAAACAAAGCATAGCATGAGGCACAGAACAGAGCAAATGGGATTCCTTTCATCTCCGCTCCTGCACTTGATTCCCCACATCCCTTTAATTCCCGTGTTTAGGAGGAATTCAGTGCTGTGCTCTACAGAAAAATGGGAGGTCTGGCACCGCCCCCGCTGCCGCTCCGCGGAGCCCCGGGGGAGTTGGGAAACTCTCGGAAAAACAAGAGGGATGCTGCTGCTTGCTGGTACTCACAGGATGTAGGTGATGACCCCGATGGACCAGCAGTCCACGGCTTTGCTGTAGGGCTTCTGGGCCAGCACCTCGGGGGCTGCAGGACAGCAAAACCGAAGGGGAGATCTGAGCAATAACGAATCATCCAACACTGGGAAAAGCAGCAGTTTCAGCCAGTACCAGCCCCATTTCCCAGCTGAATTGGTCTGTGGGTTTTGTATCACTTTTATGCCATTAAAAAGAAAGAACCGCAGACAATCTCTGCCTGCGTGCTGAGGTTTAACCAGGGAGCTGCATCCTGCCAATGCAGTCTGGTGGGAATTAAACAAAATCCCATTGCATTAAAATAATTTTTATAATTTTTTCAACAAATGTATTGTTCTCAAAATTACCCTTTACTTTGCATTTTAAAAGTTTCGAGATTTTTCTGCAGTGCACCTGTCAGTAGCATGTTGTTAGCAACACACTGATGTGTTTTTAACCTTCTTCCAGGCAATGTCCTGTACGTGCACCACCTTTTTTCCAGGAAACCCCACAGCACAACCCCACTGCTGCCCCTTGGCTCACCCACATATCCTGGAGTCCCACAGGCCGTGGACATGATCCCGTTCTGCTCCATTTTGGACAAGCCGAAATCTGTGATCATGATTTTGGAGTTCTCTTCGGGGGTGAGGTAAAGGAGGTTCTCAGGCTGGGAACACGGCGGGGTCAGAGGGTGAAATTTGTGGTGGGAAAAGGGCAAAGAGGAGCAGAAGGTGGCGGGGCAGAGCAGGTGAAGCTGCTGGCTCCCCAGAGGCCAGGGGCTGGGGCAGGGCTCACCTTCAGGTCCCGGTGCACGATCCCGTTCTCGTGCAGGTACTTGACAGCTGTCAGGACCTGGTGGATCACCAGGCTCGCGTCTTTCTCCGTGTAAACGCCCCGTTCCAGGATCCTGTCAAACAGCTCTCCCCCAGACACCCTGTGGAGAGGGCAGCTTAGACAGAAAAGGACTGGAAAAAACATAAACAAAGCTTTTGTGTTAGGTCAGGTGAGTTTCTGCTCCTCTCACAGCAGAACCATTCCTTGGGCAGCAGCTTTCGGGAGGCCGAGGCCGATGGATGCTCCTGGGTGCGATTCCAGGCTGCAGTGAGGGCTGCTGGTAAACCTGGGGAGCTTGGGTGAGGCTGTGGGGTAAATCCTGGTGGGGCTGAGCTGCAGGTATCCAGCCCTGCCTCAGGCTCCACTCCACAGGCGGTTATAAGGTTTTGTTCTTTACTAAAATTGCAGTTCAGCAGCAGCCGGGTGCTCAGGGCTCTTTCTCTGCTGCTGACACGGTGCCCACTCCGTTTCTAGAAACCCTGCGTGGTGCAGCTTTAATTAGAAATACTTCTGTCTCTGCCCTGCTAAACTGTGAGGAATTCATTTGCATAAATAGATCCCAATCATGGTTTAGAAAGTTGCTGTTAAAACAGGGATGGGCCAAGGCGGCACAAGGAGTGCCTGGGTTGGTTCCAGCCTCAGCACTGAGGGTGTTTGAATGGACCCTCGAGGGGCTCTGGGGCGTAGGTGCTGAAATCACCCCCTGTCTGCCCCTGTCCTTCCCTGTGGCCCCGGAGAAATGGCTCTGCTGGTACTCACAGCTGCATGACCAGGTAGAAGTGGGTTGTGCTCTCATAAATATCTTCTAAAGTCACGATGTTTTCGTGCTTTATTCTGCAAAGGGAAATGTGGGTCAGAAACAGAACCTGGCAAGGACAGGAGAGGCTCCTGGGCTGGGAAACCCGACAGTCATCTTGCTTTAGTCACCAGTGAGAGCTCACTGGGGTACTCTGGGGCTGATGTCCCCCCTGCGTGGCACAGGATCACTGATGCCCATCCCAGTCCTTTTGGAGCACCAGGCACCATCAGGGGGGACCAGACCCTTTATTTGAAGTACCCAATCCATCAGGAGCGTTCCTTGGACTGCAACACTCACTTTTTCAGCACTGCTATTTCGTTCTCCAAGCTGCTGTCCCTGTTGAGAGGAGACTTCTTGATGCATTTCAGAGCAAAGAGCTTGCCAGTGCTCTTCTGCTTCACCAGGAAAACTTCTGAGAAGGCACCTCTGCAGAGAGGGGGAGAAGCTGCACTTCAGTGGGTGCTGCTTCTGGGAACTGGGAGGGACTGACAGAGAGGGAAATAGCCAAGGAAAACAACGTGGTGGGAACTTAACTCTGAGTGGATGCTGATTGTAAAGCTGGAACCGTACCTGCAGCAGCCCCAAACTTAGGATATTCAAGGCAAGGTCGTGCAATGTAAATAAAACCCCACACTTTTTTCTGTAGAGAAAATGTCAATTCTGCACAGCCCACCTGAGCTGCAGTTTGGGTTGGTGTCACTCAACATTCTGCACGTCTAAAATGCAAACCTGCAGGAGAACCTCAGTTAATATTTAAATTCAGCCTCTGATTGTTGTCCTGCTGCTGCCTGTGTCCCCTCGGTGACAAAGTGACAGCGAGTGTGTGGTCCCTCCCTGGCCAGGGCTCACCCCGAGCAGCAGCAGCAGGTATTTATAACCTGCCTAAAGCCCCCAATCCTGTTAAAGCTGTGTCCTGGGGAGCTGAGCACGAGGCTGGGGCAGTGGCAGTGACACTGTGCCAGGCCAGTCCTCGCTAATCCTCATCAAACCAGCAGCACGTTAATTGGGGGCCATTAAATGGAACTTGCTCTGAGTCTGCAAAGCCCTGCAGGCAGCTGAGGGCAGGGCGAGGAAGGGCAGTGCTGTGTGCCCTGGGGGGAAGTGATAACAATTTTGAGGTGGTTTTAGGTCCCAGATCTTCATTTCAATTCTTCAGGGAGCTGAAGCAATGTGTGTGGGAAAAAAATCCCAATTTCTAATGTTAATTTTCCTATTAAAGCAATAGTAGGAAATGAACAACCTACAAATCAGCTGCTGGGGCATCTGTTCTACATCTCTGTCCCAAACAGTTTATAATAATTATGGCCCTTATTAAAAATGATGAATCAACAAGTGGGTTAGGAGAGAACAAAGCTTTTTCTAACCTCATTCCTTTAGCAAAAGCTGCTGGATAATTCAATTAATTTCTGAGGCTGACAAGACACCGAATTCTGAGTAGCTGCTTCTTTGGGAGCTTTGTTGTGGGCTCAGAAGTCACAGAAAATTTGTCCATGACAGAACTTGCTGGTGGAGGTAATTCAATTCCTCCCCCACCACCTTGGAAATGTTTTGTTGTCTCATCCCCATGAATAGGCAAATTAAGCTGTTAACGCACAGGGAAGGATTGTACAGCTCCAACATCCTTGTTTTTGTTTCATTCCCCAACTGAGTCAGGGTTCCTGAGCTAAATATACGGCTTGTTATTGTCATTCCTCCCCCTGCGCCAGCCCTGACCTTGCGGCAGCAGGAGCAGGCAGGGATGGAGCAAAACCTTATCCAAGGCTCCCCCAGGGTTAGAGGGGATGGAGGGAAGGGCGGAGGGGACCCAGCTGTGCCTGGGGCTGGGGGGGTTTGGAGCTGTTTGGGAGGGTGAGCCGGGAATCCGAGCATCATCATCATCATCATCATCATCATCATCATCATCATCATCATCATCATCATCATCATCATCATCATCATCCCTGGGCACCCCCGGCCTGTTCCCGGGCTGTCCCCGAGGGAGCCGTGTCCCGGGACATCGGCCAGGGCCAGGAGCGCCTGCGGAGCCGGGGCTGGGGCTGCTCCTGGCCCGGGGGCAGCGCTGGTACTCACGATCCCAGGGCCTCCATGAAAATGAAGGTTTTGCGGATGTTGCTGGTCTGCTTCTTCCAAGAGCTGCCGTCATCGTCTTCCTTGCGCCCCATCTCCTCCAGAGTGGAAGCAGGGAACGCTGTGGGGGGAGAGGAGAGGCGGCTGACGTTGTTTATGTTTGTAGGAAGCCCAGGACTCCCCGGTTAGAATTAGAATTAGAGCTGGCCAAGGTCTGGGAGGTGTGAAATGCTCCACAAACCCCTCAGCACTCGTAATGAGATGGGGCTAGGGGCTGCAGGGACACTGGAAGTTGAGAAAGGAGCCTGGAAACGAGGGAAAAATAGATGTAAAAGTGACCCTGAGCAGCAGGGGCGTGGGGAGCATCCCTGGGAGTGTGAAACATCCCCCTTCCCAGAGCAGGAACTGTGGGACGCAGCTGGGCCCTCAGAAGACAAAGCAAAAGCTTTCATGGATGTTATTTATCCATTTGGGAAAGGCAGAAGTATTAAAGCAGAGAAAAAGCTGAACCGTCTTTTTTCATGAGAGACAGCTTAGATATTGGATTCCTCCTGAACCTACTTTATCTCCTTAATTAGCACGTTTGCAGGGTTTTCAGCTCCTTGACACAATTTTTAAAGGTTAATTTAACATTATTGAAACCAAAATTGACTCAGTTGTAAACAGTTGAAGGCTTCAGTCCATAAAACCACCAAAGGCCTCATGAACTTGACCTTTATTTACCTCCTGGCCTCTGATGCCCGTGTAACTCTTAGAAGCACAGCTCCTTATGGAACCCAGCCTCACCTTGCTGTTTGAAATCAGTGAAGGTCAAAAGTCCCTCACAAAAATGCTGCTCAATCAGTAGAAACCTTTCTGCCAGTTATTTTGAGCCCCTAAACAATGTTTTTCTGCAGTCATCTGTCCATCTCAAATGTACAGATCTGGAGTATCACAGAAAGAGAATTTGCTGTCAGAGACGTTCAGCTGGTGATGGGAGCTGAGTTTTATTCACTTGAAATAAATCCCAGGGCCGGGCTGGCTGTGGTGCTGAGTGACAGGGAGGGAGATAGAGAGGAGCTCTCCACTCCTCTCCCAGCCTGCTGCCAAGCAGAGAATATGAGGTGAAAAATGAAAAAAACCCAAGTAGGTCAGCCTGGCCCGGGGGACAAGTGGCATTTTGGGCTCCTGTGCTGAAGCACGTCCTGGTGGGGACCAGCTCCATGGGGCAGAGAGGGACAGAGGGACACAGGACAGAGAAACCCTCCTGCACTGGGCAGAGGTGGCCGTCCCCACGACTGGGGTGACAGTGGAGTGATGGACACCCAGTTCTGAGACTTTGGCCCATTCAAGCCCAAGGGTTAAATTTGCCCAGTTTTGGCTCATTTTGGCTCCATTCCCGGAGTGTTTTGATGTTTAATTCCTTGTGAATCCAACAAGTTCCTTATTTTAAAGCGGATTTTGCTCCCAAAGGAAGGTAGTGTCGTGTTTTCTCCGGTCTCCTGTGAATCATCTGCTCCTCTCAGAGCTGCTCCTGCTGTCACTCGGTGTGTGGCAGTTGGTGCTGGGGACAGGCTGGATGAGCAGCTCTCTCTCCCTACACATGGATTTGATTTCCTGCTTTCTCAGTGTTTCTGTGCCATCATCAGCAAGTCATTTCCTGCCTGCCCTCGCCTCTCTGCGAGAAAGAGGAGTAAATGCTGCTATTTTGAGAGCAAAATAATGGAATGTTTGAGTTCCTGAGATGTAAAGCTGCATATGGCAGGGGGGGTGGAAGGGAATGGTCTTTAAGGTCCCTTCCAACCCAAACCGTCCCGTGATTGTGTGTGTGCTCAGGTGAGGGACACCTGCCCGCTCTCCTCATGTTGGATCACATCCTGCTCCATGGTAAAGAGTTTGCCAAGGGGGTTGGTGCAGGACACGGCGGCCTCAGTCCAGCCACAATTCTGGGATCAGGAGAATGGGAATTCCCTGAGTTTCTGGGAGCTCATCTTTGTCTCTCTCTCTGGTTGTCACCTGTTGCACTTGACAGCAGTTGGTCACAACACAACGTTTGATGTATTTGTTTTCTCTCTTTTGTTATTTATTCAAGCTCTGGTGCAACAATCACAGAATCCCAGAATGGTTTGGGTGGGAAGGGACCTCAAAGCCCATCCAGTGCCACCCCTGCCCTGGCAGGGACACCTCCCACTGTCCTAGGGTGCTCCAGCCTGGCCTTGGAACCTTCCAGGGATCCAGGGGCAGCCGCAGCTGCTCTGGGCACTCTGTGCCCTTTCCAGTGCCCTCACCTTTCCCACTGCTGGTGCACAAACCTGGGTTTGTGGATCGACTCACTCAGCTGGAGAAACTTCCCACAGGACTAAAAGCACGGCAGAAGTCGGGCACGCACTCTGTGCTGGGACTGGCAGCTTCCCCTGCCCTGTAGGGTGTCCATCTGCTCCCTCCCATCCCTGTCCTGCCCTCCTTCCCCTGTCAGCTCCGTCCTGACCCCTCCAGGTGTGCCTGGGGACATTCCAGCCCCGGCAGTGGGATGCCCACACCCCACAGGCACAAGGAATATGCATTATTTTACCCCTGATCCCAAGAGGGGTCTGTGGTGCCCTTTTGCCCGCTCAGCTCTTGGCAGTGCAAGTGCACCGGTGCTAAGGTTGTGTAATGAGATTGAAAAGCTCATTAACTAATGCAGGTGAGGACCTCTGGAGCTGAAAATGAAGTGCAGAACATGGCTTTAATTTGTGGAGCTTCCCTCTTCCCCATCATAACAAACACAGCGACATGCAGGGCTTCAGTCAAGTTTATATCATAGATACAAGATAATAAACAGGTTTGATATGAATGTCTGATCTTTGGGCTTGTCTACAGCCTGAGCCAACAAACTGCTCTGCTCTGTCTGATCCAGCACGACGCTGCTCAGAGTGCCAGGGATGTTATTATGACCTTGCTTAAATATTTCCTGAGGAAATTTGTTCTGCTTCCATATCCCACAGCAACAAATCCATCTGCAGCCAGACCCTGCTCCTGAATGGATGCACTGCATTAGCAGAATGATTGTAAGTCATGATTAATGGTCTCGTGACAAACTTCCATGTGTGGGGGGAACAGACACGCAGTTCTCAGGGGTCTGCCTTTGGAATTAGAAGTTTATAGGAAAAAAAGGAGAATACAAACTCAAAGGGCTTTGATTTTTTTAAAAAAATACAGCAAAGCAAGCAAATGTGCATGTGAATGAATGAATGAATGAAGTGCCAGGGCAGCCTCCGTGTTCAGGGACAAAAGAACAAGAAATTGACACCACGAGCTCGCCATTAAAAACAAACCCACGTCAAACCTCCCGTATTCCCCCCACCACACCATCCCTTCCAAAGCAACTTGGGCAACACTTGCAAAAATCTCCATTCCCATTGTAAATATCCCAGATTCCCTAAAATACTTTGGAAGTAAAATGCCAGAGACAGCTTTCTATGAAATTGCTAAATACAACACGAGTGCTGGAGGATCCTACGGAGGAGAAGCCCTCCGGTATTTCCCTGTTATATGACAAAATCCATCTGAAAGCAAAGCAGCTGAGCGGGGATCCCACCTGCTCCAGTGCGAGAACAGGAACAGCAAAAGGCTCGTAAGGAAAGGATATTTTGCTTACCCAAGTCAGCACAGACAAAGCAACTCCCGTTGGCTGCTCCCGCTCAGCCCCGAGTCTGCGGGGATTAGAGCCCGCCCGGGCTCCGCGAGGAGGAGGAGGAGGAGGAGGAGGAGATGGAGCACCGAGCTGGTAACCAGGGGAGGCAGCAGGAGCTCGGGGATAATGCAGCGGCACCGGGAGTCCCAGCGATGCCCCCAGGCTCCGCAGGGAGGGTGCCGGGTGTGCGGCTCCTCGCCACCGCCCGGGCTGCTTCTGAAACGTTCCCGGGTGGAACGCAGACAGAATTTGCCTTAATCCAACAAACGACTCCTCAGGGCTGGGAAAACGCCCCGCTTTCCTTTGGGTGGCGCCGGGAGTTCTGTGGGACTGCACTGGGACAGGGTCTCCCAGCAGGAGCTCCAGCACCGGCAAGGGGATGCTCGTCACCATTGGCACAAACCCATGGAGAGCAATCACTGAGCAGAGGTTAATCTCCATGCCCGGAATCTGGGGCTATTTTACCCCACACAATGGCTCTATTTTGACTTTCAAAACCTCCCTCTGTGTGCCTGCTCAAGCATAGCACATATGAATAGAGGAAATATTAATAATTCTTTGAATCGTTTCTATAGTGTGGGATTTTTAGAGCTGGCAATAACAACTTTACTGACTGCATCCTCAGTTGATTTACACTGCCATCTAGAATAATGCATGGAAAAAGTCCATATCATTGTGAAGTTTAGTTTTATGTCAGGAATAAATCAGCTCTGAGGCAAAACCTGAAAATCACGTTCTTTTTCTCTGTCTATTTTCCCTCAGCAGATCGCTTCCAAGGCGAAGGCGCTTTGGTGTTGTTCCTGTCTTTGCTGCTCGGGCTCCATCCCTGTGAACTCCACTGGGATTCTGGTAGGATTTCTGAGTGTGAACGTGCAGGTCTCCTTTAGTGCAAGGTTTTGGTAGAATTTGCGTTGATTTTACCTTGAAAGTCACTGTGGGGCCTCAGCTGTGGAGTGAGGGGGAGCCAGTCCCACTGCTGGGGGAGACACCAAAGTCAGAGTGACCTGAGGGGCTTTATTAGGGGGGTTCACTGGGGGGGCTCATTAGGGGATCCATCAGCCATCCTGGGATGGCTTTGCAGGACTCCAAGGCAGAGGTGAGCAGAACAAGAGGGAAGCTCTGGCTGAGCTCAGCCCCTGGAGCTTTGGGAGGGGAGGTGGCTGTGACAGCGCCGGGTGCCCACGCCTTGCCTGGCTCTCGCAGAACTCGCTGTGAACGTGTCATAAACGCACAGAAAGACCCGACTGCAGCAGGGCAGTGCTGGGCACGACCAGCACTCAGAGTGGGAAGAAACGTCCCTGAGAAAAGGAAGGAGAGCAGAGCTCTTCAGCTGCAGCGTTCCCACATCACCGGAGCTCAGAGCGTGGCCTCCAGAAGCACTCAGAGAAAAACACCAACAACCTGCGGGAGTGAGGGGGAAGAGCTCTCCCGAGGGCTCTGCTGTGCAGGAACTGACGGAGATGGTGGCTCCTGACCTCGCCTGATGGAAATCTGGGACAGCAGCAATTTGAGCACTTGTGCTGAGCTCTCGGTGGGCTCGAGCTAAAACAGCAAAATAGCAATTCTTAACCAAAGGCAGCGGGAGGGAGCGGCACTGCTGGCCCTGGGTGTGAGTCAGTGAGGGGGCGTGAGGGAAACAGCAGCACCGGGGTCCTGGCAGAGCAGCACTGGGGGCCCAGCAGGGGAGCACTGGGGTCCCAGCACACAGCCCTGGGGTCCCAGCACACAGCACTGGGGGCCCAGCAGGGCAGCACT
>VZRR01002346.1:383434-394849 GCA_013398015.1 Oreocharis arfaki | reverse complement strand
TTTCCAGCACACCGCCGTGGGCCCCCAGCAGGCCACCACTGGGGCCCGAGCACACAGCACTGGGGTCCCAGCACACAGCACCGGGGTCCCAGCACGGCAGCCCCTCTGCACAGGGCAGGGAAGGCACAGATATTCCCATCCCCAGGGAGGAGGACCTGGAACATGCCTGGGAGATTCTACAAAGAATGAGGGAAGAAAATATCCCCTGAATGTCATAAAAAAAGATGGAGAGGGACTTTTTACAGAGGCAGCTGGTGAGAGGACAAGGAGGAGGGGTTTTAAAGTAAAAGAGGGAAGATTTAGAGTGGATGTTGGGTGGGAATTCCCCCCTGTGAGGGTGGGCAGGCCCTGGCACAGGATGCCCAGAGCAGCTGTGGCTGCCCCATCCCTGGCAGTGCCCAAGGCCAGGCTGGACAGGACTTGGAGCAGCCTGGGACAGTGGAAGTAGGTAAAAGCTGATTTTAATATCCCTTCCCACCCAAACCTTCTGTGAGAGGGGAACAGGGCCCTTCAGGCAGGACCTGTGTGCACGGGGAGGCTCCAGGCAGAGGATTTTGAGTCAGGACACCTTGAATGTGAACACACATTTAGAAAGCAAACACAGAGAGCCAGGGCTGGCCATCCCTGGGTTTTCCTGACTCAGGGGTCGTAAGCCTTGGGTCTGGCACCACCAGAGGGGCAATCCCAGGTGGCACCTGGGGACATGGGTTATTGGTAGCTGTGTCAGTGCTGTAGTAATGCTTGGACTCGATGTTCCTGAAGGTCTTTTCCACCCTGAAGGATTCTGTGGTTCTGTGGCAGGGTCGGGACAGCCTCTGCTCAGCTGGAGCACCCAGGAGCTCCGGGCTGGTGCCAGCAGAGAGCACTGCAGCACAGCCAATGGAACCACCTGGCCTCTGGAGCAAAAGGAAACGAGGAAAAGTCCTTCTTTAAAGGGAAGTTGTAAAAACACGAGCGACGCAGTTGGGAGTTTGAGCAGCTGGCCAGGGGAAGGTGTTATGGTAGCTGAACTCCTTGGAATATTGTGCAGTCCAATAACACATTCTTCTCAGTCTGGGAGCATTATTTGCTCTTCTCTGTTGCCTTAGAACAGGGACTCTGTGAAGCAGGAGGCTCCTTCATTCATGGCATCGTTGGGAATGAGTTGAGGTGGCTCTGGATGCTGATTCTTTGAGTCTGCATTGCCTCAGCTGGAAAGAGCTGCTCTTGTTTCCAGGCTTTGTTTCTAAAAATGACGTGGATAAATTGGTGACTGAGTTACCCAAGGAACTCAGCCTCAGGTTTTGCATGTTCTCCTTGACCTGGGAATTCTGCCCCTGGAAACTACAGGTAACCATTCATTTAAAAATGGTAAAGAATCATGTAATTAGCTCCTGATGAGCATTACTGTTAATTACCCTGTTCAGTGGCACATTTTCTGCACAGCTTCGTCACCTGTCCCTAAATCATTCCAATGACCTCTTGTATCTCCACCGTTTCCATAGAAAACTTCCTTTCTGGGACACATCCCAACCCGCTGGACAAACCACCACCCCAAAATTCACCCAACAGTCAGACCTTGGGGCTTTGGGGCTGCGTTTCTCCAACCTGAGCCCCGTTTGCTCTGAGAGTCCACACGAGGAGTGGTTGATTGGGCACCCTTGGCCATCCTGTGAGGAATTCCAGCCTCACATTCCCAAAGCACACAGTCCCTGCCACACAGAGCCCTTCCCGTGCTCGCAGTTCATACCCAGAGCTGAGGAAGAGGAAGCCAATTACGAACCTGAAAGGGCCTTTCATTACCCTTTTGAAAAAGGCAGCGCTAATTATGCAGGTCTGAATAGATGTTTACTCAAGGGGTTAATTACGCATCCGCGAAGAGCAAAACTTCATTTAGCGCGTCTGGGGAGGCTCGGGAGCCGCGGTGCCTGGGGAGCCCTGGGAAGCTCATCCTCTCCAATCCCTGCTCAGGTCCTTGGAGAAGCCTGCAGGGAGTGCCCACCCCTCCCTGGGAAGGTGGGAGGGCGGGACTTGAGGGCAGCCAGGGCAGCTCCGGGCAGGGCTCGCCTTTATTTTGTGTCCTTCCCACCAGAGTCTGTGACTGCACCAAGGGCAGCTCCCAGCACCGTACCCAGGCTTTGGGGTTCCCTGGAAACTCCATCTGGGACCAGCAGCACACTGGGAACTTCAGCACCCTCCAGAAGTCATCAGTGAGGTGCCTGCTCTGTCTGGGGACACTTCTCTGCTCCGTGGTGCCAGAGGGAAGGAGGTTCAGTAAATGGACAGATCCGTCCTTACAGCCAAAAAAAGCAACAGGAGCAATGGAATTCAGAATTTCCAGAGCCATTTCTTTTACACCTTGTGATGGCCGTTAAAACCCAGACCTGTTAATGCATTCCCAGCAAAAGGAATCTTTCAGGATGCTGAAATCTGCCTGGAAGACTTTTCCAGGAGCAAATTTTCTTTGTCTGCTTATTACCGTGTGCAGTAAATAACCAAGGAGATAACTGCATTGTAGAATTTAGTTTGGGGAAGAATCCAATTGGATTCTTCTGGGCTTGTCTCGTACAGGATTATGCGTGTTTCAGTTCAGATTTTTTCCTCCCGGGCCACGGATCAGCTTTAAATCACTTTTTCTATTTTATCTGTGATCACAGGCTTAAGAACATGAGAAAAAAACCCCTCCTGTAAGTGACACACCAACACTGTCTTGATCTCTGGTGCTTCTCAGGAGGTTCTAAAGAATTTGGGACAAGGACTGAGAGGAACCCTCGTCCCTGGGGAGGAGGAGCAGGCACAGAGCGCAGCAGGACACGAGGGCTGGTTTCTGCAGGAGCAGGAGTGTTTGTTTTGCTTTCCGAGTGATGACAAGCGAGGAAACAAGAGCTGAATTTCACATCTGCTCCAAAGACTCCTCTTACTCCCTGTAAGTAGCCAAAACATATCAGGAGTTGGGAAGACAACACGTCGGAGGGATTTGTGCATTTTTTTCATCAGCTTGCGGAAAAGTGGAAGCGAGATGACAAAACATTTCACGAGCAGTCACAGAGTCCATCTCCGGCGTGTGGGAGGCTGAGAAAGGCGGGGTTTGCCTGACACTGGGAACTGCACTGCAGTAGCCCTGCCTGGAGCTCGGGAACATTCCTCACGCCCCTCTGAGCCCTGGCTGGCCACCAGCGCTGGGAGCGCGCACGGGACTCACCACACGTGGGGGAGAGAAGAGCTGCGGAGAAGAGCAGATTGCAGGGAGAGCCCAGAGCACCTCCCGGCACCTGAAGGGGCCCCAGGGAGCCCAGAGAGGGACCCTCCACCAGGAACTGCAGGGGCAGGACAGGGGGAATGGCTTCACACCGAACAAAGGGAAATTTGGGGTGGGTATGGGGAAGAAATCCTTCCCTGTGAGGGTGGGCAGGCCCTGGCACAGGGTGCCCAGAGCAGCTGTGGCTGCCCCTGGATCCCTGGCAGTGCCCAAGGCCAGGTTGGATGGGGCTTGGAGCAGCCTGGGATAGTGGGAGGTGTCCCTGTTCCCGGGATTCTGTGGGAATGGTGCTGCCTGCTGTGGGGACAGTGCAGAGCCTGGGCTGGCGCCGTGCTCATCCCCATGAAATCCTGTTTATCAGCAAAAGTTCATTGGAACGTTATTAATCTCGGAGGCTCGGTGTTTGTTTGCTTCTCTCCCCATGCTGCACAAACCCACACTCGCTCTTCCCCTCAGGAAAAATGAATTAAAAGAGAAGGAAGAGAAAATCAGACCATTTTCCTGAGGCCACAGAATTCCTCAGATATCCATTTCAAGGTGTTTATTGCAGCCTTTCATCCCCTCCCAACAGTTGAGGCTGAATTCCCTGCCTGGCAACAGATGGGAGACCCAGTTTATTTTTAGCAATTTGTTTGCTTTAATTGAACCCTTAAACACCACCCTGCTTTTAAGTCCTAGAATCACCTCGGGGGCTGACAAGGAAGGCTGAACTCTGCACGAGGAACCTCAGGAACTCCTTGTGGCGAGGAACCATCCCAGCTCCATGAAAATTGTGTTTGACTTCTCGTCCAGGAGCTCTGGGCTGTGTGAGAACCATTCACTGCCACTGAGCTCTGAGTTACTGACTTTACAGGAGGGACCAGTGTCCCCTCAGCCAGGGCTGGAGGAGTGTCCTCAGTCTGAGTTCTCCATGGATCTGACAGAAGTCATGGAAATGCCTCAAACGGCCCCAAGACAGGCACGTCACCCCTGCGTGCACAGCCCCTGCACAATTTGTTCAGTTTGTGGCTAAAATTACCCTTTGAGGCACAGAGAGCTGCTTTAGACCCCTCCTTTTGTTCCCCCACCCCCACAAATGGTTTTTAATAATTAAGTGTAATGGAGGAGCTCTGATTGGATTCCTCCCTCAGATGGTTAATTAGGTACTTCTAAATAAGTTACAAAATGTGTTCCTTTGGACTCAATTCCTTTTGCTTTATCCAAACTAAAATACACTGCTCTCCAGAGAGTTCTTGTTTGAGAATTGACTGAAGATAATTATTTCAGATAATTAAGATCACTGAGCAAAGTAATTTAATTTTCTTCCCTGCCTCTCCCTCCCTCCAAGAAATGCAAATGTCTGTGGAACATCTGATCAATAAAAGAACCTTTCCAAAGGTTAAGCTGGCCACGTGTGTTGTTATGTTGGGAGAGACCAGCATGGAGTGAAATCCAGCAGAGATGTTTGGAAAAGTACTGAAATTTCCGATTGAATTATTCCCCCCACCAAGGTTTTATCTGAGTTTGTTTTTTGTTCTTCTTTTTTTTCAGTTCTTCATCCTGGCCAAGGGCAGAGCAGGGACAAAGATCTGAACCTCTGTGGCCAAACAATCTCACTGAAATCATCTGCCATGGGCAGAGCCAGGAGAGAAGGAGATGCAGATGCTGAGGGAAAGGTGAATTGTGCTCAGACAGGGAGGTTCACTGCAGCAAACCTCCTCTGGCAAAGCCTGTGCTGGGACAGCAGCAGGGAAATGGAAGCTGGGGCTTGTGGAGGACTGGAGAAGGTGCATGAGAAAAGGGTTTTGAGGCTTTTACCTTCTTTTTCTGTCTTGATTTCTTGCATCTTTATTTTCTCTGAACTCCTGGTTGCTGCACAGATAGAAGGGGTGGTCAGGGAGGTCTGGAGGTCTGGTGTTTGTGCGGGGAGTTGGTGATACTTATACAAAACCCCCATTTTTTTCCTTTCCCTGTAACCGCGGTTCTCAAGCTGCAAGTGGAGAAAGTGCTCGGCGCGGTGTGTGGGCACCGACGGGCAAAAATAGCAGTGCTAAGCCTTGAGCGGCTTTCGGGATTTAAACTGTATTCAATCCCGTGTCCTGGGCTGTGCCCGAAGCTCAGACCTCGCGGCCAGCTGGGTCAGCCCTCCCTGCCCTGGAGCTGCGGGCCGTGCCGGGGGGGCACGGGGTCAGCCCTGCCCGGGCTGGGAGCTCTGGGCAGCGCAGAAATCTCTCACCGCTGCAGAAACGCTGCTGAGGAGAGAGCCGGAGACCGAGCCCTCGGGTCCGTGTCCGTGCGAACCCCTCCTAAACCCCCTCAGCTGCAGGAGGGCAGAATCCCCGCTCCTGCGTTTGCCTGACGCTGCTCTGGCCCCTCTCGGGCTCTCCTGGGGGTCAGTGCTGCTTCCCCGGTGGTTCGCGGGGGCAGCAGAAGGTCCGGCCGTGTCCGTGCGCTCCGTGCGCAGGGCAGCGCCGGTCAGTGCGAACCCCTCCTAAAAGTGCCTGCAGAGCGTTTGGGAGCCCTGCCTGCTTCCCAAAGCTGAACCTGGGGGTTTTTTAGCCCAAATCCACCTGCTAATGGCTGCACACTTTTATTAAGGCTTCCTGCCGTGAGGTCATTATCGTTCCTGTTTTACAAGGGCCGCTCACGAAAGCACAAACACCGCGGTGCCCTGTCAGTGCTCGGCTTTGAAGCTGCTGGGGAGGTGAATACCAAAGATCTGCTGTCTTAATTAGTACAAGAGGTTACAGAGATGTTAATACCTGATCTTGCAGGGCTGACAGAAAGGATTAAAGGGTGTGGAATCAGATGCCTGTAAAGCAGAGGGTTCAGGATGCTGTGGGGTTGTTCCTGAGCTCCCATTCACAGATCGTGGCTTCCTTTCCTCGGCTGAACGAGCTCCTTGGTGCTGGGCTGAGCTCGGGGCAGGGCTGGGAGCAGCCACGGGGGTCTGGATTTGGCACCAGGCTCCAGACCCCGCTCTGCAGGCAGGTGGCTCTGCCTGGATCTCTCAGGGTAGCTGTGTGTGACAAGTTACACTCAGCCTGTCTCAAGGTGGTGAAAATCTTGCAGCAATTAATTAACTTATTGTATTTTATGATGTTTGCTGTGCCTCCTCGGCACCCAGAGGATCTCAGCTCTTTGATCCGGAGGGTGTGATTTATCGGGCAGTTACACATCCCCACACCATCACTCATGCTGGGAAGAGGTGCTGTGATCTCATCAGTCTGGGGAAACGTGACATGGAAGGACTTTTATCAAACCGAGGGGGGCTGATGGATGGAGGAGTCAGGGAAGTATTGATTCCAGCCAATATATTATTTTCCACATTAATATTGTGCAGACAGTGGCAGATAGAGACCCTGCACTGGTCTTGGTGCTCCGTCCATGATGAAGAACTGCCCTTCTGTGCAGTTTCGCTGCAGTGAGGGATGGTGATGGGACATTCAGTGAGCTCTAAGGGAAATGTTTGTTCTTTAATTATGAAAAGAAAGAGGCAAACAGCGCAATTGTTTTTGTTGTGCTATCAGGCAGAAGCAACCTGAGGGGAATCCTCCTGGGAACGTGGCCTGGGAGAGGAGCTCCCGGTGTGTGCTGCTGTGTTTTGGGGGATGGCTCAGGACCAGTGCTCAGGTGCTTTTAGGATGGGTGTGGGACTGTTGGGGTCCCTCTGAGCACAGCCAGGGCAGCCTGTGGCTGTTTTGTCTCTGCAGGAACACCAAGGTTCAGGGGCTCCCAGGAGTTCCTGCAGGTGCATTAAAAGGAGCAGTGGCTGGGGCCACCCACCTGTAGATAAAGGTCACTGCAGGGCTTGGTGGCTGCGGGAAGGTGAGATCAGGAGAAGGTTTTTAATCTTGGTTTGGTTTAGTCCCGGTGCCGCTCCTGACTCCGAGCCAGAACAGGACTCCAGGACATGGGCTTTCCTTCTGTCACTGTTTCCTTTAATTTCAAGGTCGTCCCTGTGAGTTTAGTGAGCTCTGCTGTGTGTGACTGATGTGTTCTCCCTGCTCTCTGCTCTACCGTGTAATCCTGGATTTATTAATGTAGCACCAGAGTCCTGCCCATATTCATCAGGGCCAGATGGTGATAAGAAGGACTTGTGGTTTAAAAATTACCATCCTCCTTTTCTTCCCTGGCCCCCACGAACAAAAGGAAGGGAGGGGATTAATCTTAGACTTAAAGTCTTTGGTTCTTGGCTGGCTCAGAAATCATCAGGAGAGAACCAGGAATGACACTGAGCTCAGAGCCCTTGGCTTGTTTTGACTGATGAAAAGGTGAAGAATCTGCACAATTTTGGGGCTGGTTGGGCTCAGACAGCTTTGTCCAAGGTCCTGCTGTCCAGACAGGGAAGATTTTCACCTGAGTTTCTGTATCAGAGGGATGGGGGTGAGTTTGAGCTGTTTAAATAAAAAACGAAGGAGGTTTTCTTGGCCCCCTTGCTCTGTTTGTCCGTCCGGGATGAGGACGGGGCAGTCCCTGCAGGAGGATGCGGGCCTGTCGTGCTCCGGGCTGTGCAGCAGCACCGCGCTGCCCCAGCACACGGTGGCTGCAGGGCCGCTGTATTTTCCGCGGTCCCCACTGGAGGTCACTGGAACATTGTTTACCATTGTCCCTCGGAACAAAGGAATTGCCAGACTGACGTTTGGCGGAATTAATGTTTGAAATTTTCGGAGATTTTCATCAGTTTCACGTATGAAGATAAATCTCCAAATTGCTCATAATCCCTGTGTGCAATGGGTATTTTATAAACACTTCTTATGCCCCGAGGAGACATCAACAGAGGCTTTATTTTACAAAACTGTGACTCAACTGCCAGGAATTTTGAGCAAAGCTCCTCTGATGGGTTCTCTGTGCCCCAGCTCTCTTTGTCAGCCCCTGATGGATGTGTCAGAAGTTTTGAAACACACCCGAAGCCATTCCGTGGTTACCAGCAGGAAGCCTAAAAGTTGCCACAGCCAGCCACGGCGTTGCATTCGTGTTGTTAAAAATGCTGGAGAGAGAATGCGCAGCTCGAGTTCTGCAAGGTCCTTTTATTAAAATTAGTTCAGATCATGGAAGCAAATGGTTTCTTTTCCCTTTCTTTCCCTCCTGGTGCAGGCAGCTGTCCCTGCCCATCCCGATTTTTGGGAAGCCTGCTCAGATCCCTCCTGTGTCAGGACCAGCCCCCCCAGGCGTGAGCAGCCCCCAGCACTTGGTGCTGGAGCAGGAGCAGCTGATGAAGGAACAGGAGCTAATTATCAGTAGTAAGAAAAGTTTGGCAACTCGTCACAGACTCATCAGTGCAAACCAAAGCTGCTTCTCCACCCGTCTATCAAAGTGCAGTTGCTGTTAATGATAGACTGAATAATAATTAGTATTAACTAAAAGGATCCCTTTCCATTTCCCAGTGATATTTAAAGCCAAGCAACAGCCTCCTGGCTTTGGGTGAGATCCAGTTTCTATATAGCTCTGGGATTTATATTTCAGTCTTTAAATGTAAAGTGAGTTTGTGGAATGTGTCGGCTCATGGCAAACTCGGTGCCATTTGCTGGAAGTGTTTTCCTGGGAGTGCGCTCCGTGCTCAGAGCAGAGCCCAGGCTCCTTGGGAAGCGTGGGAGGAGCTGGGGATTTCCATCTCAGCCGTGGGTGCTTCCTGGGAACGCGCTCCCACGCAGAGTGATGGATCCTGCTGGAGCAGACTCCGACAGACGCACGGCAGCCGGAGCGATGGGAGCGCAGCGCTCGGCACCAGCACTGCCAGCAGAGAATCACGATTTCATGGAACCGTCCACCAGAGTGGTTTGGGCTGGAAGGGACCTCAAAGCTCATCTCGTCCTACCCCTGCCCTGAGTGGGGACACCTTCCACTGTCCCAGGTTGCTCCAAGCCCTGTCCAAGCTGTGGGAGGGCTGCAGGAGCCTGGTGGGGTTTGAAGGAGCCTCTGGCAGACCAAAAATGCTAAAATTGCTCTGATGGCCTGGCTGGAGGGTCTGTCTGAAGTGAAAGTCTCACTGGTGCCTCTTGAGGCACCCACCTTGCCCCTGCTCCTGAGCCCTGCCTGAGGGATCTGCCGTGGGCTCCTGCAGAGAGAACACTCGGGGCAGAGACTCCAGGAAGTGACGTTTGATTGTGTTTGGTGAGGCATCCTCTGAGCCTAAGGAACGGCTCCATCCCAAAGTGATGACGAGCGCAGGGGCTGCAGCCCCGAACCTGGAGGTTTGATTGATGCACTGAGGTGCTGAGGGACCTGCGGGATGGGAATGTCCTTGGCTGGGAGCGCTCGGGATGTGCCGTGCTGGACAAACCCAGGCTGGCTCTGTGTTCACAGAGGGGTTCTGTACCTTCACACAGCAGCAGATGCTGTCTCTGGGTGCTCAGTTCTAGAGGTGACGGTGCTGCCCTCCTTGGAAGCTTTTGGCAGATGAGGGGGACAAGAAGGTGGCTTGGTGTGAGCTGCCAGTAGTGGGTCACCCAAAAACCTGCCCCCAAACCATCCCTTTATTTGTCCAAGAGGTTTAACAGGGCCTCGTGGGACGTGCAGGTGTCTGAGCCAGCCTGGAGAGGAGCCTGGCCTGGGTCTGGAGCGAACTTCTGCTTCAAAGCTTATCCTGAAATGTTTGCTCTAAAGCCCTGGAGCCCCAAGAAAAGAAGATGCAAATAACTTGACTCTTTTCCCATGGAAGCAATTAAGGAACTGTGTTAATAAGAAATGAAGTTGTTTGTAAATTTTAATGGTTTAAAAGATGCCCCAGGGAAATCACAGACAAATAGGAGCTGTTTGGTGCAGACCCTTTCTAGCAAAGCTCCACCTCTGTGCTGAATGTGATCAATTAAAAATTATCAGGAGGAAATGACACATTCTTTTTAATTTAATGCCTTGGGCCAGGAGGATTTTCTAAAGTAATGATTTGGGCTAGGAGGGGAGTATTGCTTTAATTCCTCCCCATTTAACAAAAAAATCCTCTCAAAGGAAATAAAAAACAACCCCAGAACCAAAGCAACCACCAACAAACCCCAAAGATGACCCCATGAAATTGTATAAATATTTGGTTTTTTCTTTCAATTCTGTGACTGCAGAGCCCATTCCATCACTCTGAGGCCCAAGCCCAGCTCTCTGGGCCATGGGGGTTGGCAGCATCGCTTCTGCTGAGGTTTGGGGGTGCTGAGGGTTCCCCCCTGCCTGGGAAATACCAGCCAGGAGTGAGTGGGGAGAGCTGCTGCCCAGGGCTGGGCTGTGGGGCAGTGACCGAGTGACCCCGTGGCACGGCGGGGTCCCACAGGCCTGGAGCGGGGCTCCTGAGGAATCCCTGGATGCGGGGTTATTCCACATGGCGGGAATCCGCCGCGATTCCCGGGGCGCGCGGAACGCTGCAGCCGTGACAGCCCCTCCCTCGCTCCTGTGATTAGTGCAGTTTGTTTCCCCCGGAGTTCCTGTACGCCTTGACAAGACACCCAAGTTCTGGGGAGTTGCACAAAGGCCTCCTTTGCATATTAAAGACTCTGTGCTGTCACTTGACTAAATTTGGGAGAAACATCCACCACTGTGAGCGTCATTAGAGCTGAGATGGATTCCAGGGCTCATTACGGGGCGCTGTGACAAAGAGGTGCAGGAAGGACTATGAAGTGGCGCTGAGCTTTTTTCCCAAAGCCCTGTCGAGGCTCATTTTCCCTCTTTCCGTCTCCAGCACTCTCAATCCCTTGATAATAAATGCAGCTCACATAGGAACAACCCCCCGGACTGATTTCTCTCCACTGCAAGAAGTGATTTAAAAGAAGACGAAAAAAGACA
This sequence comes from Oreocharis arfaki, assembly GCA_013398015.1. Lineage (NCBI taxonomy): Eukaryota > Metazoa > Chordata > Aves > Passeriformes > Paramythiidae > Oreocharis > Oreocharis arfaki. Next base: position 383,865 of record VZRR01002346.1, on the reverse strand, counting down.
TTGAATGTGTTCATTATTGATAATCTTAAAGATTTACTGCGGGCTTTCAGAAAAGCTGCTGCCTTAAAGCAAGCTGCTTTTATCTCCTTTTTGTTTGCTTAGTTGGCTTTTGTGGGTTTTGTGTCTTTTCCTTCAGTAGCTCGTGTAGGTAGGAGCTTGAATTACTATTTTTTTTCCTGAGGGGGAATTTGCCAGCCCCTGGCAGCAGTGGGAAAGCTCAGTGGGAGCTGCAGGAGGCGGTTCCTGGCCGGTGCAGTGGTGTGTGGGCTGCAGCAGACCTGCTTTGGGGGCCCGTGGCCCCTGAGAGCAGCAGGTTTTGCCCATTCTGGGGAGATCAGGGTGTTACAGCAAAGCAGCGCCGTGCCAGGAGAGAGCTGGGATCCTCCCCTTGGGTACAATTAGCCGTAAATATTTAGAAAACAAACAAACAA
>VZRR01002346.1:354819-383364 GCA_013398015.1 Oreocharis arfaki | reverse complement strand
CCCAGGGATCGCCCACGGGATGGGATGGGATGGGATGGGATGGGATGGGATGGGATGGGATGGGATGGGATGGGATGGGATGGGATGGGATGGGATGAGGAGCTGGGGCACACGGACACAGGCAAAGCACAGGAAGCAGGAGGATGGGAATCCAGACTGAAAAGCGCAGGAACAGCCACAGCTGCTCTGGGCACCCTGTGCCAGGGCCTGCCCACCCTCCCAGGGAACAATTTCTTCCTAATATCCCATCTAAGTATTCCATGTGGGGCAGGGTGTGCTCACTCCCACCTCTCCTGCAGTGCCTCTGCCTTCCCATCCTGGCGTTCGCCCCTGGACCAGGAGATTTCCCACAGGTCCTGAGCGGGTGTAGCTGCATTTCACCCCCAGAGCTCACTCAGCAGAAAATACCAGAACACAGAGTGGCAGGAAACGCTCTCTCAGCGTTCACAAAGCGGAGCCATGTGCGCCAACCCTGTCATCAGCTCAGAGGCGTTTAATAACATCATCCTTCACCAATCGGAATAATTAAACAGCCTCATTATTTTAAATATTCATTGAGTCCAGATTCCATGTTTGGCTTTCTTGGTCAATTTGGTTCTTGCTAATCTGGGGGAAGGAAAGAATGTTCTCTAGTGCTTAATTTGCATTAAAAACACTATAATTTGTAAGTAAATTGGAAAGCTTTTAAGTGAAGAGGGAACATCAGTGACTTGACAGTCAAAGCTCTCCTTTGTTTTTCAAGCATAATGTTCCAGAAAGATGCTCTTCCTTTCTTGGAATTACATGGCAGTGAGAATGAGGCCTTGTAATTGTTCATTAATCCACGGTCATTAGGAGACTCGGGGGAAGGAGGCACCAGAAATGAGAAACAAACCCAAGGCGGGCAGTGTTCTACCAGAGAAGTGATCCTGAATTTCGGGAGTTGCTGAAGGGGGTAGATTGTCAGGAGAGCTGTTGCTGGTGGAGGGATGCTGCTGCCTCTGTCCAAAGGGCTTTCCAGAGGAAAGCCTCTCCCTGCCTGCTCCTGGGCTGAGCCAGCCTGGGTTTGCAGCCTCGTTTCTTGGTTCTGAGTGTTCTCCTCTGCACTTCTCAGTGCTGAGGTGTTTCCCCTTCCCGAGCTGAGAAGAGCCCCCAAGGAATGGAGACTGAGCCCTGGCCCAGGCTGGCTGTAACAGGGTGTGCAGATCTGTCTGTGTGCCTGAATGGGGCTTTGCCACTGACCTGACCGAGTGGCACAAAGGGCCCAGCTCAACTGCTTCGATTCCTAAGAAACGCCCAAGGAGCCAGGCTCTACTTTTCTTCCTTTTTTGGAGTATCTGATTATGTGGATATTCCTCAAAAACCCCTTTCTCTCCTGCACTCAAGATGTCGCTTTCTTTGTTGCTTCCACCTCTCTATTTAGGAGGAGGAGGAGGGGAGAGGAGGGAGAAACGCAGCAGAGGAGCTGATTTCAATGCAAATCTATTGTTCATAATTGCAGTTTTAAAATCTTCTCAACCTTCAGCTGAACAATGATAAAAGCATAATGGCTGTGAATTATTAGCTGTTCCACTTACCTTCAAAATAGTTCTTACACTGTTGTGATACTTGGGTATATTTATTATTGTACTTCTTTTCCCTTCTTTAATGAGCTTGTGCTTCCTGTGGCCTTAATTTTCTTTTAGGACCTCTGCTCATTCTGCATCTGTATTTTTGTCAGGGATATACAGGGCTAAAATCAATTAAAAATCTCTTCCATGCTTCCAGAGTAATTAGATCCATTTCCCCATTATTCTGTTTCCAGGCCTGCCTAGTTAAGGTAACAAATATTAACATCAAAATGGAGCAAGTAAGTGAAATAGGAGAGTTTTGTATGGCTCTGCTGGAGGTGTTTGCACAGGTGGGCTCGATCCTGAGCTGAGAAGTTCCTTGTGGCACTGAAATCCAAATTTCTGTCACACTCACAAATTTCTGTCACTGTCACACAGTGAGCACAAGGGGGGGGCAGCATTTTACCCCCTTTGTGCAGCATTTTACCCCCGTTTTAATGTGTTTTCTGCACAGAAATGGCCCCAGGTGTGGGATGAAGGGAATCCATCCCCAGGGATTCTCACCTTCTGCATGCAAATGTCTCAGAGTCTGGATAAACTCTCAATGCAGAGGGAATTCTTCATTTTTATTTGATTTTATTTTAATTTTTTTTGGAAGCATTTCGAGATTTAAAGGCAGCGATGAAAACCTCTCAGAAGGAAAAGGAGAGATCTGAATTGCAGTAAATAATAACAGAGAGCGCCAAGGCTCCTAAATCTGCTTAAAGCCGCAAGCCCCAGGCCTGGCTGTCCCGCAGGCTCAGAGTTAAACACCTTTCCCTGCCAGGCCCGGAGCTGAAGCCATTATCTGGTTGCGTTTATCTGCTGTGGCACGAGAATGGCAAATCGGGATGGATCTGCCTGCACCTGTCCAAAGCGACAATTCATCACCCTAATTCCTGCTGGATCAGGCGAGTGGGTGAGCGTTTGGACGGGAAGCGAGGCTCTGTGATGTGAGGGATTTACGAGGTGTCAGCGTGTGGACACAAAGCCTAACAGCTCATTATGCGAATTCCTGTCGTGCACGGCCCGTGTGACAGCGTGAGACCCCGGCACGGACGGGCTGGTGTGTGAGAGCAGCCAGAGTCTCAGGGCCCACCCTGATTCAGAGTCCCTGGTCCAGAGGCACCTCCCGAGAGCAGAACAACCCGATTAAGGGAATTAATTCACTGGGGAGGGGCACGGGGTTATTCTGCCTCTCTTGGTGTGGTGAAGCCACGGGGAAGCTTGGGAGTTGCTCCATGTAGACCATGGAATTACGGCACAGGATATTCAGGGCTGTCTGGTTTTGGAGTGGAAATTATCCCTTTCCTCCCCCCAAAAAAGCATTGTGGGTTTTTTGCTGGGAGTGCAAGAGGAGAAGGAGGCAGCATTTTCCCGAGCAAGGGAGACGAGCACCGAGGTTCTTGAGAATGCCATTAAGGACAGAGACGTGTCATTAATGAGTCATTAGCGTCACTAATAACCTGAGAGTGGCATTAAGGACAGAGTTAATGACGAGCAGGTGAAGGGAGCTCTCTAAGACGCTTCCATCACTTCCCAGAGGAGCAAAGAAAAGTCTCATCTCCGTCCCAAGGGCAGCTCCAGACTGCTCAGGGATGAATAGGGAGGTAATTTATCCATGTGTGGAGCAGGATCCTCTCCTGAAAGCCCGTGGTTCAGTTTGTTCTCCTCACTAAACCCTTTACCCAGCCCGGGATGGGGCTGGGGGAGGAAGAAGAGCCTGGCTCATGCTGGAGGGAGGATCCCACAGCCATGAAATCCCTGCACCTCTGATGGGAAGCTGCTGCTGGCATCTGTTATCCATGGCTGTTGAACACATATTGGGTTCTGAGGACAAACATGGAGTTGTCAAGGATGTGATTGTTTTTCCTCAGCTGCCTGAGGACTGTTAGAACCTATTGGTTTTGACAATGCACCTCAATTAGGTCTTAAAAATAAAATCGGTACTACACGCTCTGTGAAATTGGAGGAGTGTGGAGGATTCCTCGGAGGACTGAGCTGCTTGATTTCGGCTTAAGGATGATGTTTCTCCACCAGGGAGTCACCAGTCACAATAATTACATTGCTGTCTTCTCATAATATGATTTATTTAGATGTTGCCGTATGAATTAATTCTCTCTAATTGCTGCTCTTCTCACTGTAAATCAGGGTTTCTTGCTTTCTGGAGAGTAGTGAACATGATCCTACACTGAAGTAATTAGTCCAATTAGAAAGGAAAGCAGATGTGGAAAACCAATTACTTTCAGGAATGTGTCTGCTCCTCTGTAGTCCAAACACTGTTCAATCAAAGTGTAATAGTAGTTTAATAAAACATTGTTTTATTCATAAACTCCATCCAGCGTTGAGTCTCCACCTGCTCTTTTGGAGGAGCCACTTTGGGGCAGCTTTGAGGCTGGGGAGCTTTCTTCAGACTCACTCCTGGTGTACGCAGCTCCAGTGAGAGAACAAAGTGGTCAGCAAAAGATTGTGTCCTGATCCAAGTAATTTAAGAGCTGCTGTTAGAAAGAGAAGGCAGAAGAAGAGTTGATGTGCTGGTGAATTCTGCGTGTGTATCAGCAGGGATTGTTCAAATTACAAGCAGCACCAGCAAGGTTCCCCCAGTCCCTTCTGCTCAGAGGAGCTGTTAAATCAGCCCTTGTGCCCAGCCTCGAGTGCTGTAAGGAGTTCCCTGCTTGTCTCTGGCAGAGGATGGCCACAGACTGCAGTAATTTAACCAAGCAGCTCTGCAGAGCTTTATTCTTACAGGGATTTCCGCTAGAGAGGCAGGGCCTTGTGTGGCTGGAAGAGGTTCTGTGCCTGTCCCAGTGCGGAGGCAGGGTCTGGTTTCCAGAGGATGCCCTTTGCTAGGGGAGAGAAGGGATCCATAAAACCCCGAGTGGGGGACGTGGAGGGAGGGGAGTGCCCAGAGCTTTCCCTGGAATTAACTCTGCAGCGCTGCCAGCCCCGTGCCAGGAGGGCCAGAGCTGGGCAGACACAGCTCCTCTGCGGCCAAACACCATCACAGCGGCCTCCTTGGGGGACGTTTCCTGAGCTCGTCATTAATACACCCGCAGAGGAGTTTTGCATTGGAGATTCACCCATCTATTTTCCTCTATCTGCTGCACGAAGACAAGTGTTCTCATAATTGGGCCATTAAAGGAGGTGTTGAAATGTTACTAATTGTCAAAAGCAATTAAGTATAGCAACATGTCACAGGTAAATTAACGAGGCTCCAGGTGTTTTGAGCAAATTGCGGTTCTGTGGGTGTAAAACAATTCCAGCATTCTCTGCCGCTTGTCTGTAGAGTTTTGGTGTGCTCTGGCTTTGGGTTTTTGCATTCACTGAAACGCTCGTTTTGCTGTTGAGAAGTACAAGAACAACACTCGCAGAGTTCCTGCAGACACCTCTCACCACCAGCAGCGATCGCTGCTCCCTTCCCTCGCTCGCAGTGAGCCCCCAGCACCGCTGGGACCGTGCCGGCGTTTCAGCCCCGAACAAACACCGCGGGGTTCGTTCCTCGCTGCGGAGCTCCCCGAGCGGGAGCGGCCGGCAGCTGTGCAGCGCTGCCAGCCCCGATGGACCCCTGCATCCCTCCAGGCGCTGCCAGCCCCGGCGGGCCCCTGCATCCCTCCCGGCGCTGCCAGCCCCGGCGGGCCCCTGCATCCCTCCCGGCGCTGCCAGCCCCGATGGACCCCTGCATCCCTCCCGGCGCTGCCAGCCCCGGCGGGCCCCTGCATCCCTCCCGGCACCAGGGATGCTCCGCGAGGGGTGGCACCGCCACCCGGGCCGCAATTACCGCCCTTTGTTCCTTTTGCCGCCCTCCCCGCCGGGAGGTTTTGGATTGTGTGCATGTGCACACGCGTGTTTGAGGGTGGGCGGAACCCTAATTGTATATTATTAAAATATTGTGATTATTTTTTCCCCCCCTTCCAAGCTGTGGCAACGCGCGGCACCTCCCGATGCCTCGCGCAGCTGGCTCCGACTGGCACTCGCAAGGTTGTCCTCCAGGTGCTGCGCCAGAAATCTTTTGACACAGTGTCAGTAATTAAGTGTACAATTAAGAGAATGTCTGCAATTAAGTTCAATCAGTCAGTCAATCAAATCTACATTTGTAAAGGGTTTCTAAAGGGCCTCTCATGCGAACCTCCCCTCTGCTTCTGAGCTCGGGAAGTTAACAGCAGACAAGGCAGCGTTTATTGAAGCAGCTCGAAGGGCTGGAAGGTTCGTATTGAAATGGTGTTTGAGGCCTGGCTGTCTCCCGAATAAAAACTGGCGTTAAGTGAGGCACAACACTGAAATGTAAGCATTGAAAAAGCTGAAAACTCGTGGCTTTTCCCGCAGTGTGTCTCCCTGGCCTTAGCAGTGTAATTCCTCACCCTGTTTCCTTTGGGAAATGTTCAGAACGGACAAATATTTTGCTGGAATAAGCCAGCCTGGTTTTGTGCCATTTCAGGGACCTTTCAGCTCCTGACAGCTCAGCTTTTGCCAGGGAGGTTGCAGTGGGTGAGCACTCGCTGCTTTTGCGCTGCGCAGTAAGAGAAGCTGGAGCGTTCACCGAAGTGACCCTGCCCTGCTTGGGGGGTTATTTGTGATTATTTCCCTCCAATATCCCAGGAATCCCTATGCCTGAAGGCTTTAATGCACCTCAGTACAGCATGGGACTTGCACCTGCAACCTGGCAATTCAGTGTGCCTCAGTTCCACCCCTCTCACTGGGATTCTCCAGCCGTCCCTCACCAAGCTGCAGTGACAGAAACCATTCAGGGTTTGGTGCTCACAAACAGCAGCAGCAGGGGGCAGTGGGTGTGAAGTGCCCCAGAAGCTCCCAGATGCTGGAGCAGACCCTGGCTGGCACCTGTTGGCTGCTGGGCCCTGATCTCTCTCCTTTCCCCCGACAGGAATTTTCTCCTGTCTGAATTGTCAGATCTGTGTCAGCTGCTCTCTAAGGCCTGGGAATATCCAGTCTCTAGGCTGCAGATTTTACTCCAAAGAGCAACTGGAGGGTTTTTCTTGTCTCTGGTGCTGCGTCAGTGTGAGCAACACGCCGTGGTTCCTTTGATAAGGAGCTTGCATTCACACAGCACCTGCCAGCTCTGACGGCAGCGCTGCTAACTCAGCCCGCGCTGACAGAGCCGAGCCCCCGGCCCCGCTCGGCTCTGTCTGCTCGTCATGGGCCTCGCTTCAATGGATGGGAAGCTGTTACCCAAAATGTCCTTCACATAGGGAAAAACAGAACAAGTGGATGAGTAATGTATGACTTGTAGTGCTGTAAACATTCCCCAGCATGTCATTAATACCCAGCTTTGTGTGTCTTCATCCACAGGCCTCTCCTGCCCTGCAGACGGAGGCTGGGGAGCTGAAGCTGGGCAGGGAGGGGAGGAAGGAAGGATGGGAAGGCAAATTTTGCTCCAATGGACCTTCAGCAGCAGCAGTTTCCAGCACAGAATTCTGCCCTCCGGACCTGAGGCAAGGTAGGACCCCTTGTTTGATTACTTTGAGCTGGTAAACGCACAAAGTTGTGCATTTGTTGTCCACTTGCGCTTGGCACGTGAGACCTACCCGGCTGCACTGGCACTCCTGGTTTTGCTAAAAGGATAACAAAGGAAAAAAACTCCACTTTCTGCCCAGTGCTCTTGTCACCCACCACCAAAACTCCAAAGAATGGCTTGCTGAGCTCTCAGATGCTCTGAGGGAAAATCCTTCGGGAAAAGGAGGTGTTGAGGGCCCGGCTGCACGGGGCTCAGAGCAGCCTGGGATGGTGGAAGGTGTTGGAATGGGACAACCTAGAGATCCCTTCCAACCCAAACCACTGAAAAGCCAACAAGAGCTGGTTTTGGGGGTGATGAATTTCAAGGTATGGAGTATTAGATGGATAAGAAAGTACAAAAAGTGGAACCAGAGCAGGGTTGGCCAGACTCCCATTTGCAAATTGGTCTGTAGTTGGAATGGTTTGGTTTGAACTCGAGTGTAACTTCAACACTGAGCAGGGAAACCTGGCTTTGTGAGATGTTCAGCACAGGGGCTGTGCTGGGCTCAGGAATGGGCCTGGAAATGAAGACCAGGAGCTTTGGCACTCGCTGAGTGGGAGAGCTCAGCAGCAGGGTGGGTGGGAGCTGGTGGCTGTGCTCTGTGTTTGCAGGAAAAACCATCAGCAAGTGGTTCCTGAGTGCTTTTCAAATCAGTCAGAGGGAAGGGGCAGGGGGAAAGAAGGATTAGGCAGGCGGCTGAGAAATAATACAGGACAATAAATTCTTGAAATCTGGTACTAAATCTATCAAGGCGAATAATACATCCTGATGGGAGGAAGCCATTATTTGTTTTTTTGTTTTAAATTTGCCAGATCTCATTTTTTCTTACATTTGTCTCTGGGAGGTGAGGACTTTGAAAAGGCAATTACAACTGGTGAGTGATTAGTGTTAGATGTGACACATTTATGCATCAAATATGTTTAACTGCATTAACCTTCAAGGAATTTACACTGACGCCTCGAAAGATCTATCCTGTGCTCAGCCTGAAAAATCGGAGTTCTCCCTCAACTTCCATCTTATTTACATTCATTTTATTACAAAATAAATGAGTCTAAAATATTAATGGAGTTTTTCCAGGTTCTGAAGGTGGTGTGGCAGGAGAGTTGCAGGGAAGCAGGCAACGACTGGGGATTCTTTAGGGAGAGATTTTTGAGGGAATGCAGTGGTGCAAGTGCACTGAAGCGAGGTCATTTTCTGGTTTCTTCCCTGGCTGTCCCATCCTGGAGGGAAGACGACTGAAAGGGATGAGGTTACACAGCTCATTTATCCACTTTAGGGTTTAATTTCCTGCTAATAAGGTATTTAAACCTCCCAGAAAGCAGCTTGTGGTCTTTGTAGACTTTTAATCTTTACACATTATGCAGAAAGGAAGTACACGCTCACAGAGGGTTCTTACTGGGGATTTTCAGGAAATATTCAGGTTATTAAAGAGCTCCTGGTGCTGCTCCTCTCCATCTCCCAGCAGCGTGGGCTCTGCCTGGCGTATCCAAATTGCCGCGTGGTTTCCCAGCTCTGGCAGTGGGAAGCAGCTGCTCCGGTGCTGGTTCAGCTCCATGTCTCTTGTGCTTCACTCCACTGAAATCTGGTTAGGTACGAGACAGACTCCGGTGGAATGAAGGACAACAGAACCCATGGATCGTCCTCATTTCCCTCGGAAAAGGCGGGCGAGGTTTTGGGGTGCTAAGGTGCCTTTAGGGGCGCCCGGCTGGGTCACCCGCGATGCTCGGGCCGTGTGTGGGAGGTGTGACCTGGCTGCTTCGGGGGATTCTCTGGGCTGAAATCGTCGCCTTCCTTCCCTCCCTGCCCCCCATGTCCGTGTTTTTCCCCTCTGTAATTTTAGCCTGGATCAGAGCAGCCACTTTGGACACTCAGTCCTGTTAATTGTGGGGACAGCTGACCCAAGGATGTGGCAGCTCCCCGTCTTCTGAAGGCCTCTAAGCCACCAGGAGCTTCTGCAAATTAAATGCTCAAGGCGGTTTTTTGTCTCTTACGGCTTTTACAAGGGAGGTGCGAGCAGATAATGGCCACGGCCTTACACCCTGAGTTTACAAACCCCAAGGAATGCCTGGAGGCGATTTTCCTCAAAGTGCTGGTCCTTTTTAAAGACCTCTGGCCATACTGGGAGTGTGTTAAGGTACTGCTTCCCTTTAGCCGAGATAGGGGAGAAATAATCCCACCTAGTCCCGGCCCCAGGATGTGGGAGTTGGGGTTTGCTCCCTTCAGGTGCCTCGTGAAGCCCGGGCAGGGCAGGGAGCTCATCCCCTGTCCCAGCGTGGCACTGCCAGGCTGCCCCTGCTCGTCCCTTCTGAGAGATGGATCATGGATATCATGGGATTGCCCTGTGGCACCGTGAAGATTTAAATAGTTTAAAACCCTCTAAAAGTTGTTCAGCCTCTTCCTGAGAGCTTCCAATCTGTGAAAGACAAAAATAAGGAAAATAAAGACTGTTACGAATATTCCCCCTTCAAAATCCAACCCATCCCTACATCTGTGCAGTAAGGACATTTCTGAGATTCCTGCAGAGGAATCTGATTGAAGGTTTAAATATTTTACCTTATAGTTATGTCCTGGTTTTATCTATAAAATTAATAAATCAGAACATAGTGCACATCCTTAGCATCGCACGTTGCTTCTCCTCCAAGTAACTGAAAACCACAAAACAAATCTGCCCCGAAACACAAGATCCCCATGAATGAAAGGAAAATTCGCCACATCCCAGCAGGGAATTGCAAACGGTGTTTCCAGTTTGGGTGGCTTTGCCAGTTCAAGGTCCCAGCTCCTTCCTCCTCAGTGCCTGGGAGAACTGAGGCTTTTGGAAGGCTCCAGTTCCGACTTTTGGCAAGTCTCCCACGCACTTGGATAACTTTAGATTTCAGATTTCAATTTGCTTACACTTTGCAGCTTGGGAAAAGAGAGGTTAAGGTGCAAAACTTGCCTCGAAGGTGAACTGATATGTTTGCTTGCACTTAAATTAGGAAAAAAAAACCCAAACCCAAAAACCAACCAAAAACCCAACCCACAAACCCCCCGGTGCGGAGGTGCTGATGGACGATCTAACAGAACAAACAGTTTGGGGAGTTTCTCTCTCTCCCCCCCTTTTAAATCTAAACCTGCTGCTGCCTCGAAGCCTCTCCCTCGGTTTTGTCAGGACTTGTTAAAAGCTTCTGGGTAAGCCCTGAGAAAGGGTGGCCTAGGCAGGAACCCATCAACTGAAATTCCTCTGTGCAGTCCTGGCTTATTTGAAATGCCTTTTATCAGGCAAGTTAGGACGGGCTCAGCCCCGCGAATGCCTCATGCACAGCCCCCGGCCATTAACCCCTTCCTGCTCGGAGGCACCGAGCCCAGCACGGGGAGCAAACAGCTGCAGGCTGGGTTCGGCTCAGACCATGGAATCAAGGTGCTTATCATTAAATCTCACATTAAATCAAAGGTAATAAAAACCTGAAATACGAGCTCCAGGGACCCACCTCCTACAGCTCCCCTCGACTCTGAACAACCGATTTCAAGTGTGGGGAGTTGGGTTTATCGAATTTTCATGAGATACCCCTTGAATTTTGCTTTTCGCTTGGGAGAAGTGTTGAGGGTCAGGCTGCAGCTCCCCTTGAAGAGCAGCAAAGGTCTGCTGCATCCCCAGAAGGGGCAAACCTTTAACTAAAGGTCAGGTAAAATTGTGCTGGACTTCCCTGAACTTTGAAGTGAGCAAACGTTTCTCTGCTCCTTTGTCTGTGGGGGAACCAAGCGGTCGAGGCAGATGCAGTGAGCGAGTGCTGCGCTGGCTACACGGAAAGGGCTTTGCATGAACCCCAGGGATTGCAGCCTCTGGAAATTCAGAGCCATGCTCTGAGTGCTCTGAAAAGTGCCAGGAACTCCCCACCCTGGAGAGAAAATACAAAATAATTCCTGTCCCTGCAATGTGGGCTCGGCTCTGACTCTGTGACTTGCAGAGGCAGCACTCCCACAGCCCCAGCCTGATCCAGCTGTGGTGTCCAGCAAGAACCTTTGGGCTGTTCCTGCTCGAGGCACGTTCTGCTGCTCATTCAGGGAATTCTGTTTTTTCCTGCCTTTCTCAGGAGTTACCATCACACTTTTCCAAGTGTTTTGCTTCTCTTGGTTTTGAGGCAGTTTTACCCCATAAGAATCAGCTACATTTGGAATTGGCTTTACCCCTGTGCATTGCACGTGGACAGGATCCTGACTGCTCAGCAGCAGCTGAAGCCAAAGCTCCTGACTCTCTCTTGGAAAAGTGAGAGAGGCCTTTGGACACTTTTGCTGGTGCAGGACAGCCGACACAAACAAGACATCCACAGAAAGGGGAAAATGCAGCCTGAGCCCCCTGGTCCCTCTGATCCCAGAGATCAGGAGGGAGCTCACCCAAGCTAAGCTTCAGCATCTCATAACACCACATCACAATGGCTTTGGGACCTCAGAGACCTTGGCAAACTCAAACCAAAGCAAGATAAAATTGTCTCCATAAGGCAAATTAACGAATGTGATTGTTTTCTAAAATATCCCACTTCTTAGGATATCACTGGATAGGTAACAACCTTAAGTGATTCACAGAAAAATCAAGAGAAGAATCAACTGATGAAAATTCAGTTAAATCCTTACAAATGGTGGCCTCAGACACCAGCTGACAGCAGCTCAGATCTGGTGTTTGTGGCACCAGTGCAAGTCCAGAGCGACTGCAAGGTTCTGGTTGAACCAGACTGTTCTTAAACCAACCTCCTCATTCTTGGTGGTTTGGGAAATGCCTCCCCACGTACCATCAACTGCTGCTTTCAGTAACTTTGCTACCCCTTCTGACTCAAAACACCCCCAGGAACCGTTTAAGAAGTTCTCATTTTTCCTTTCAGAAGCCGTGTCCCGGCCTCAGCTTCCACACGGCCCAGGGCAGCTGCGCTGGTGTTTGTAGGGAACGAGCTGCGCTCTTGCCACGGGAGCAGGATTAATTAGGACACCTCGTTAGAGCATCCTCCACTCCCCAAGCCCCCGTCTCTACACAGGTGCCTCCCAGGCATGACCGTGCCGCAGTGGCCGCAGTTTCCCCGCGCGGAGCGGTCACTCACTCACCTGGCTCTGGTGAACAGGTGCCAATCCGAGCCAAAACAACAACGGGCTGAGGAGGCAGGAGACTCAAACAGAGCAGTGTAAGGAAACTGGGGGGCTCTTTCTTTCTTTCTGTCCGTGTTTGGAGCAGACTGGCGGGGGTGGGGGCCCAGGACAGCGCGGTCCCAGCCCCGGCCCCTCCCGGCGGCCGCAGGTGCGGCTTTATCCCCGCGCTCACCTGCGGCCGCAGCCAATGGAGCGCCCGGCTCCTCCCTGCCCGGCCCACCCTGCACTCACAAAACCACCCAAACGGCCCCAAAACACTCCAGCCTGCCCCGCCGTTCCTCCTCCTGCGCTCCAAGGTCTTGCTTACAAACCCAACGTTAATCCAAAGTATACGAGAACAGTTTCAAAGAGTGCATTTTAATTTTTGCCCCTTTATTTGCCTTTTTTTAGTAGCATTCTCATACAAGAAATATTTCACTTTGTTTTTCCGAACCTGGTAAATAAAAGGGAAATGCGTTGGAGAGCTGGCTCTTGTGTTGTGAGGGAGGGACTGTGATGTAAAACCTGTAAACTTGGAATTCAGGGAGCAAGAACCCACCGTGGGAGTACAAACTTGTGAAGAATTTGGGGAGGAGAACTCTGGAAGGTGCAGGGATGCTCTGTCCCAGGGCCTCCACGCAGTTCTAAAGAAATCCCATTTATAGGGGACGCACTGTGCCTGCTGTGAATCTCTGGAGCCTCTTCCTTCCCTCACCCCTTCGTCTCTGCCCTGCTTTGGGAGGGGGTGCCCACCCTGGCTGGCCTGGAGCTGCCCTGCAGGGTGGGCACAGCTCTGCAGCAGAGGTTCCTCCCAGCCACCCAACCCAACCCTCGGCAGGCCAGGCTCGAGGTGCCCGGGCTCTGCATTTAGCAAAACTGTCCTGGAAGGCAGAGTTCTTCTGCATCTTCTGGGTCTGCTCATCTGCACAAATGAAAATATTGGTTGGTTTGCCTTTCCAGTGGAATAGGGTGTAAACAACTAAATAACAAAAAACCTGGGGTTTACTGCTCTTTTTGTTTTCTTTTTATAGTGCCAACAACTTACTCCCATTCTTCCACGCTGTTTTCCATGGAAGGACTGCACATAAGTCCTAATTTTCCTTTTGTTTAGTGGGTAAATTGGAGTTTCCAAATCCAGGCTGCTTTTAGCAGCGATGCAGGTCACAAGGTTTGCTGCTTTACTTTGGGCTGTGCTGCATTGCCCTGAGCAGCAGTTTCCAGCACAACTGCCCACAGTCAGGAATTTAAATCTCTGATTTCTGCCCACACATTCCAAGCATGGAGTTGAACATCAGTCTGTAAATGTGGCTCCTGCAGTACCTTTAGAGAAAGGGAAGTCAGTGTTTTTCGTGTGACAAATAAGAACCTGAAGGTTATCACTGTTCATTTTCTGCCTTTATTTTCTCAGGGCTCTGTGAAACCAGGAGCCAAACTCGCCACAATTTTCGCTCTGCACAGTTTGAAGCCGGGGCTGTTGTTCTTTCAGATACAAATCTGCTCTTTTATTTGTTTTATCTCCTACTGGAAAATAACAAATTCCTTTAAAGTTTACAGCTGCTACTGTCAAGGACAGATAGGGAGGGACTGGCTGGGGCACGGGGAGCTGCAGGAATGTCCTGTTGTTCCATAATACCCAATTATGTCAACTACCCCTTCCTTTAAACTTTCAACACGTCCCCGTTAGGTGGGAAAAGCTGCCAGCACATCATAAAAGTGCTGCTGCAAAGCCCAGCCCTGCTGATGGAATCGTGTCAGGGGATGGAGCTCTGCCCTGCAGGGTCTGGGAGGCACATTCCACCCCTTGGCTCCCGAGGAGGAAACCTGTGTGGTCTTGAAGGCTTGTCAGCTCTGACCTCTAAATTTGTCCCATAAATGGGATCAATTTACTGGGTCTGGAGGTTTGAGACATCAAACGCAGCCCAGGGAAGCTCAGGGCTCCGTCTCCTGCAACTGCCCACTGTAAATTCAGTCCACAAGCAGGTGGAGAAGAATTACTTGGGGGTTTTTCACTGTTTGCCTCAAGACTTTATGATTGTGAAAAATGTATTTATAAAGCAGCTGCTTCCACGGGAGTTAAACAGAGCCTCAGACTGTGCATTCCTGACGTCCCAAACCAGAGGAAGGACCCTCGGAGCGATGCTGGGTCTCGGTTTGGTTTCCCTGGTTCCTCCGCCTGTGCTCAGCACAACCAGCCCTTCCTGCCCCTCTGCCTGGGCACTGCTCACTCTCCCACACGCATGAAAGGCAAACCAGCCCGAGACCTTTCTGAAGTGGAGCCAGAACTCCCTGTTTGATCCTGGGGAGGCTCCTTCCCGCCCGGCTCTGCTCTCAGCAGGGTTTGCAGGGTGTCTGTGGGAGCAGAGCTCCAGCCTTTCCCAGCCAGTCCCTCCCCGCAGCTGCTCCTCTCTCTGCTCTGAACGGGGCTTTTTGCTGGGAATAGTGAGAAACACGTGCTGCAAAATTAAGACCTCGAGCTTGTAATAAAATCTTTGTGTTCCGGAAAAACAGAGAAAAAGAGAGAGGTTGAGCTTTGCCTGGGTTTCTTTGCGATTTATCCCTGTGCCATCACCCAAACTCTTGTTTGGGACTGTAGATTTATCATTGCAATTACTGACTGCTGTGACTGCTTTTGAAATCCTGCTTACAAGCTCCTCTGGCTCGCCCAGGAACGCTCTCGTTGACATCTCAGCAGCACAGGAATCAGGTGGAGTTCCACCGCTCAGGTGAATTTCCCCAAGCAGCGCTGGGGCGATGCAGGTTCGTGTCAGAGATAAAATGATTTTATTTTTTCTGAGCAACTGAAAAAGTGAATAAATTGGAGCGTTCAGGCAGTGCCAAGCCCGAGGCTGGTGCAGGTGGCAGGATGCAGTTGTGCTGCTCAAGTGAGCGAATCTGGAGATGAAGCTCCTTCAGAAGACAATGAGGAGCCTCTGAGCCAACTTCCCCTCCCTCAGCAGAGGACGTGGCTGTGAATTCCTGTCAGAGCAGCCAGGGCTGGGCAGGGCCCCTGCCCCGTGGGTCGAGCTCTGCAGGGCTCCTCTGGGGGAGGAGGAGACTCGGCAGCTGCTGCCCCATCTCTGCTCAAGCTTTCCAAAGGGGCTGGCACAGGGGAAGGGCTTAAACAACCTTCAAACGAAATAATTAGCGATTGATTTATACCTTAATTGTACAGCAGTATCCCAAGGCTCTGGAGGGAGCCAGGCCTGTTCTGCCTTTGAAGATCAGACAGAGTGGCTGTGTTTTAATTACTGGAGGGTTACCTGCATTTTCTGTGTCTGCAAGAGGTCAAGAACTGAGATTTATAGTAATTCCTGAATTTCTGCTGTGGAATAGAACTTCAGAAGACAATTTCCCCCAGCCACAGGGGCATTGATCAGACCAACAACCCTAACGGGGTGTTTGGCTGGGGCAGCTCATTGCTGTCAGTGAGTTTTACCTGTAAAGTCTGTCTAAACCTTATTAACAAAGATATTTGTGCAGAGATGCATCTTCCTGACCCACCTGCTGCAGGCATCAGGCAAAATCAACTCTGCAGTCCCCCGTCACTGCAGGACTGAACCCCCTCTGTGCACACTCGCAGATCTGGGAGCTGGGTTTGCAGGCGAGGAGGCAGAATGAATCACCCTGCTGACAAAACTAATGCAACAGTAATTTAAAAATAAACCTTTTAAGCTGATGTATGTGGTCTGAAGCCACCCGAGCATTGCTAAGGAGTGTATTTTTCAGTTTTATGTTTGCAAAAGAAAAAAAAAAAAAGGCAAGAAAAAAGCCTTGGCGCCTGCCCTCCCAGGGAATGAACTTTCAAGCAGAAGAGATGAAATTTCTGATTCCTCTGTGAATTTTAATGCCCAGAAAGAAACATTTAGCACTGCTTTAGCTTGCAGGTCGCTGGAGGTCAAAGCTCTGTGCACAGCTGGGTTTTAGGAGCCCTGTTTGCCTCGTCCTGGGCTGGAATTTGGCTTCCCATGCTCCCAACCAAAGGAAAAACTGATGGCAGAAGTTCAGGGCTGAGGAGGGAATGCACAAGGCAGCTGATAGAACTGAGTCACAGGCACAGATAAATGTCTGCAGAGATCTGGGTTATTTATACTGCAAAAATGTACAGGGAAATGCAGCACAAGGTGGAAAATTAAATTACACAGAAACCTCTTTGCTGGAAAATGTGGGGGCAATATTCCTTCCTCTGCTCTGGAGTTTGGATCAATGCTAAAAACTTACATTCTGCAATCACAGGCATTTTAAAGAACCTGATGACTCTTGCAGGTGAGGGGAGAGAGGATAACTTTTTCCAAGGAACCTGTGGACCCCCAAGCTTGGATTTGCTTTCTTGGTGCAGCCCAGGCCTGGGGGAAAGTGCAAGCTTTGCTCTGCCCTCCGTACCGAGGGGTTTGCCAGCCTTTAGTGACAAATTCCCTGCACTGGGGGAGAATGTTCCTCCCCCGGGTTGCAGGAAACCAGCATTAGATAAAGCAGGGTCACCCCGTGCTTGTGCCAGCCTGAGCGTTTTGGGGAAACTTCGGGTTTCTTGTGAAATGTCGAGTGCTGCTGCCCTGGGGTTGGGCAATCTCGTGTGTGTGTGATCCCAAAACAGCAGCAGTGCTTCTGGCTCCCTCCTCACAACACTGCAAGTGCTGACAAAGCTCCGTTTCAAAACACGGTAGTGCAGAGTTTGGGCTTAATTTGGATAAATCTCCTTGGCTTCTGGAGGCTTTTTTGTACCGTTCTGGCCTTTCCTGAATCCACTTCCTGATAATGCTAAGAACTGGGGATGTGTTTTTTCGTGGTGTGATTTTTTTTGGGTGATGAATGAAGGTGAAAATACCGAGAAGTTTGTTTTCTGTTTCGGGGTTCTTTTTGTGTTTTTACTGCCCAGAGACCTGGGATAGTGGGAGGTGTCCCTGCCCAGGGCAGGGGGTTGGGGTGAGATGAGATTTAAGGTCCCTTCCATCCCAAACCACTCTGGGATTCCGTAGCACAGATTCTGGTCCAGCCCAGCCCCTCCTTGACCCTTCCCCATGCCCGCGGTGCCCATCCCGGGGTCCGCTCCCTGCCCGCGCCTGCGGGGACGCTCGGTGCCGGTGCCGGTGGGTGAGAGCCCTTCCTGCGAGCCCCGGCTCCGGAGCTGTTCCAGCACGCCCCGGGCTCCTGTGAGGCTCTGTCACCTCATTCCTGGCCTTTGTGTGCGGCTCAGCGCGGGCTGGGAGCAACCCGAGCCCTTCCCTGCCCGACAAGAAGGAACACGCTGCCTTATCTGAGCTGCAATTCCAGCCGGGGCCAGGGACACGCCTTTGGGAACGCTCCCTGCTTCAGCCTCCTTCAGCTCGGCGCTGCCTCGACTTGTTGGGGATGCTCTCGAGGCTGACAGTGCCTCTCTGAGCTCTCCTGCCCGGCAGTGCCCACCCAAATCCAAAGAAAACAACTTCAGGTTCGAGCGGAGCCTCGCCTGGGTCGGCTGGTGCCACGCTCAGGGTCCTGCAAAGCTGGGGCCATCCAGGCTCTGCCGTGGATGTCAAATATTTGTGTGCCTGGGCCCTGGTTTTGGTGGAGAGTGTTCAAATAACACCCCCAGCCTTTTATATGGAGTTTAGAGAAATAATTTTTAGTTTGAGGCTTCGTTCCTCCGCCAAAGTGAGCGCTGGCTGAGCTCAGGGACGGGCACGGGGCAGCTGCTTGGCACAGCCTGGAATCTGAGGCTTTGAGGGGAACAACCAGTAATTTCTGTTTCTGTGTCTGTAAGAGACACCTCCAAAGGCAAAATCACCTCCTTCGGGGGGCCTTTGAAGCTGCAGTCAAAGAGAGGCCCCATGAGCTGCATCCCACCTGGAACATCCCACCTGGAGAGGAGGTGAAGCCCAGCCGGGGGCTGCTCTGTAGGGTCGGAGATGTGCAGTTCAGGAGGGGCTTGGGGTGTCACAGGGAGCCCCTACAGCTCCTTTGCCCTTTCCTGCTGTGGGAATGAGAGCACCTCTCTGTGCAGAGCATTAAAACCAGAGATGGATCATTTCAGTCCTGCAAAATCCCTGCTGCTCCGGGCTCTGTGCAGATGAGGGACAGAGGAGGGTTCGGAGATGTGCAGCTTCAGTCAAGCAGGACATGAAAGGGCTCAGAGCAGTGTTTAGGGCGGTGTCTCGGTGTGGCAGTCCCGGGGACTGAGGCCCAGGCAGCACCGATGGAGTTATTTTGGTTACCAGGGTGGTGCTCGCCAGGGCAGCGACTGCCACACATCCCATGGGCGGCGAGTTCCGAGCCTGCCCCGCTCCCGAGGAGACAGAGATGGGTTAGAAACAGCACCAGGGTAACACCAGACCCAGACTGGGGGAGCTGGGACGATAAAAAGCTCCTGGCAGGGCCCGAAGCGCGTGGTCGAAGCCAGCTGTGTCTCGGCGTGGGTCAGCACCGGGCTGTGTCAGAGCTGCTGCCCGGGGGCTGCTGGCTCCTCTTCAGCCTTTCCCCTCTGCCCTGCCCCGCGTGGGATGCAGAGCTCCGGGGCACGCGAACCACGCCGACCTCAGGAACTCTGACCACACCTTGGGGAAAGGAAAATTAAGGGCTGCGAGGTACTGTGCGAGTGCCGGGCTGTTCTCACCTGCCAGCACAGCCACGCCGAAGCCATGCAGCAGCTGCTGCGCTCTGATATTCTCCTGCATTATTTACTGGTGCAGGAGCATTCCCAGGCTCTCCTGGCTGAGGTGCCATCTCGGCTCGGGATTTTTGATGATGACAATTATAACGAGGCGGAGGTGGAGGAGAGGCAGCTCAATTTTGATTTGGATCCCTCTGCCTTTTTAAAAATTGAAGATTTCTAAATCTCAGCAAAATCCCTGCCACGGGAGACCTTGTTTTACATTCTGCCTTTCTGCAGACCTGATATAGAGGGGCTTTCTGCAGAATCCCGGTCTGGCATTGTTCTGTTAATGATGGAGTGAGGAGGCGTTTGGTTGCCTTCCCTGATGTTATCTTGTATTTTCGTGTTCTGAGAGGGCATTTTTGGATGTGTAAGAAACCAGTGTTAAATATAAACATAGATGCTACTTTAGGGAATCTGTCTCATTCAAGCCAAGACTCAAAGCTGTTTCACAGTCAGACAGTAAATTTTTTTTCTTGACTTCAGTTCATGAACAGTGGAAAAGTCTGCACTAACTGCTCTAGAGATGAGTGATTTATCTTCACTTGGGATGGGCAGAAGGTGATTTTGCAGATATTGTAGGTGTTCCCAGAAAAAAACCAACCAAGACTCACTCCCCTCCAAGGTGAGAAAAAACACAGAACTCTCCCTTTGCCCCTGCAAAGCCGAACCAGAGCACGCAGGGCTGAGTGAGCCTGGCCCTGTCCCGCCTTTCTGGGTGTCTGTCCTCAAAAAACAGAGGAAAACAGAGTTCAGGCACAATTTCTGTGTTGTGGCTGGGAGGGGGGTTGGAGCCAGGGCATCCTTTGGGCTCCTTCCAGCCCAATCCATTCTGTGACTCCGCTCTCTGATTCTGGGGCCGGGAGAGGCTCTCGTGACAGGATGGGCGCAGGTCCCCTCCTGGTCCGTGTGTGCCAGGGCGGCTGCAGAGCTGCCTCTGACACCTCCCTGCCCTGTCTGAGCTCCTTCACTCGAGTCCATTTTGAGGGAGTTTTCCCAGATCTCTTCCAGAGCAAGGAAGTAGAAAATGAGGCTGGAACTCTGCAGGGATTTTCGCACCCGGCCTCTGCCTGGGGCTCCTCGTGGCTGAACCCGGTGTCAGCTGGAGTTTGTCAGGTGACATCCCAGGCTGGGGCTGCAGAAAGCCGAGGCAGGATCAGGGTGGGCTCAGGGTGGGCTGTGGCCCCTGTGGGAGCTGCAGGCTCTTGGCCAGGGCTCAGAGCTGGTTGGGGAGGGTTTGCAGGGGACCTGGCGGTGCCCCCCCGGGTCCCGCTGCATCACCCGCGGGCTCTGGGGTGCAGCAGTGGCTCTGTTGCTGCTCCTCTCAGCTGACCTGACCAGGTGCCACCAGTGTCACCAGTCCGACCCTGCTCAAACCCAGCTCAGTACAAACGCTGCAGGCCCACAGCTCCCGTGTGCAGCAGCTGCCCCTCAGCAGACACCAGCCCTGCTCAATAAACAGCACAGCCACATTCTCCTCTGCTGTGAATTAACTTTAATTGTATCTGGGCAGCAAACATGAAGCAACTTGCTCCATCCGTGTGTAGCTCTGGAATCACCGTAGCAGGGGTGTCGAGCAGCCAGGGCAGTCTGACATCAGCCCCTGTCTCACAGGGAGAGTCACTGCCTCAGTCACACGCAAACCTCCTTTGTCTCTGCTTGCCCACCCTTGCCAAGCTACTGCCTCTGGAGGCTGGCACTGCCTCTCGCTGCACAGCTGAACTAGACTGGGTTTGCTGGAGCCCACCTTTGTTAGGGACAGGGGTTTGGTGTGGGGCTGGATCTGCCCCCGGAGCAGGGGAGCAGAGTGTGCCAGGACCCCTGGGCACAGGGACTCTGCTGGCACAGCAGCGCACGCGCCCTGCACGGACCCCAGATGTGGGTGATGTGTGGGTGATGTGTGGGTGATGTGCAGAGGTGTGGAATGGGAAGGACAGAACATTCCAGGGGCAGTGGGAGCCAGGCAGGGACACAGAACCAAGGGAAGCAACCCCTCTGAATTTGCGCATCGCACAATCTCAGAATGCTTTGGGTGGGGAGGGACCTTAGAGACCCCCCCAGTCCCACTCCCCTGCCACGGGCAGGGACACCCTCCACTGGAAATAAAACATTGGTTCAGCACGGGTCAGTGGAGGAACACAAATCAGTATCCAAACCCCCACCAACCAGAAAGCCCAACCAGTATTTCAGGTTTAGATCCATCCGTATAAAACCCCTTTGGATCCTGTCATCGATTACCCCAAAGGCAGCACAAGCTGGGGGATGATTGGAGGCAGTCTGGGAAGTCTGGTTTTCCTCCTGAGTTCCAGGAGTGGGGAATATTTTAAGGGGTTCACGCTCATTTGTATTTTAAAGCTTCTTACTGTGAAGTGCAAGACCAGGGGCTACGTCTTCAGCCGGCATAAATCTGCCTGGCTGCATGCAGATAAACTGATTTATGCTGGCTGAAGATCTGGCCGTGGATGGAAGAGATGGAAGCAGGTGGATGTAATTTCTCTAAATTTCCACTCAAGCTGCACCCGCCTGGAGCAGCAGGAATGGAACAGCACTTTCCCGAAGAGTAAAAAAGTTATTAACTCCATATTTGTGTTAGTGCCTCGCTGCCCTCCCCCATCTCGATCATCACACGTAGCCATGGGCTGTCTCTGGCAATGACTCTGTCTCCCCAATAAAATTAAAAATCACTTTTGTTTCATATCTTTTTAATCAGACGTGTCCTTTTTAATAAAGGGCTCTGCTCTTTAAGGGGTGATGCGCTGATGAGCAGCAGGCTCGGAGGTTATTGCATTTCCCTGATTTGAATTTCTCTTTCTGCATTTCAGCTGTAAAAATAAAGCTAAACCAAGCTCCCCAAAGCCTCTGCACATGCAGCACAAGCACAGTTTTGCTGCCTCCCACCCGTGGGTGAGATTGATGCCCAGTGTCAGTGGATGTGTGGCCATTGAACGCTTTGGTGTAAGAACAGATTTTATTCCTGAATGTCCAATACAGGAAAGAGGAGAGGCACACTATGAAAAAGACAAAGGTAAAACTCCAGGAATTTGCTGAGTGTTAATTTTATTCAAATAATTTATGCAGATTTCCTGAATTGTTCCAAGCTTGAAGAATCAAACAAACCCAAAATGGCTCTCTATGTTTAGTTTCTTACATTGATTCATTTATTCCTGGGATTGTTTCAAACACAGACCTGAAGTAACTTCATGAGCCAGATTTTTTTTTTTTTTTTTCAAAAGTGAACAAGCAAGATAATTAAACCTGAGGAATTCAGGAGGCTTTGGAAGCAGCAGGTTTCTATCCTGCCCTACAGTGTGTGTAATTTGGATTTCCGGAGGATGACACTTCCAGGTGGTCGGCATCCCCTCCCTGGAGGGGACATTCCCAGAGCCCCGTGGTCTGGATTGGGCTGGGATGGTGTGGGGTGCCCAGCAAACGTTGTGAGGTGCTTGAGCCCTTCCCAAATCGAGCTCTGTGCCCCCCCAGCCCCGGGAAGTCTGTGAGGGATAAAACCTCCTTTAATTCCAGCAGCTCCGCTGCTCCTCGTGCGCTGCGGTTTTGGGGTTTTCCAGCACGGAAAGCGTAACTGGGGGCGATGTTTTCAGGGATGGCAGAGCAAAGGCAACACAGTTGCAGGATTTTTGCATATTTCTGATCCTGAGGCTTTCCTGGGCCCGGTGGTTGCTGCACAAGTCAGAACAGCACCAGGCTCTGCTCTGCCCAAATCCACCCCGGGAGCTGCCGGGCTGGGCTGGGGCTCTGGGGACTCTGGGGCTCTGCAGCTTCTGCCTTCCTGCTGCTGTGGAATGTCCTCGCAGGGAGCTCCAACTCCAGGTGTGCAGCAAGGGAAGTTCAAAGCAGAAAATAACCAAAAATAACCATCAGTGACTTCAACAGATTTTCTTTTGCTGATCAGCCTCCTATGGAGAGTTTCACTTAGGAACTGGTCCTGGCAACAAATTTTGCAGTTAACTCAAAAAGATCTGGTGCAGTCAGTGCTGACCTATTGCACTTTGGGGGATTTTGCCTCCAAATGCCCGTCCTGCACCCAAATCTTAGATCTGAAAAGTTCTTCATAGTCAGAGCAGCCAGGCTTTGCAGCACTCACTCCCCCTTTGCTGCAGGCACACAAATTGGTGCATTAATGAATGCAGAACCAGGCTCTGACGGGACAAAAATGCAGCACGGGAAGGTGGGAAAGGCTCCTACGTGGCTTAAACTCGCCATTTCCAGGGTGTGTAAGTTATTGTGAACCAACCCTTGCAATCACAAAGCTCTGAACAAAAACATGTTGGTGTTCTCAAAGGATGAGAGTGCCAGCTTTGCAGGGCTCCGTGAGCAGGGGCAGGGTCATCTCACGTGTCCTCTTGTCCAGGTAGGAGCTGTGTTGTCCTGTTTAAGCCTCATGGACTGGGCTGACTGGGCTGTAGCAGAAGGTGCTGCCAAATCCAGCTGCCAAATTCAGCAGCGCTCCCTGAACTGCAGCGATGGCACAGCTGGGCACTAAATGCTCATTTTAGCACTTTTGGACATAGAACTTTGCCAGATCATCCCTCCAGCTGAGTGCCACCACCTCTGGAGAGTCCCTGCTGGGGAAACAATTTGTCTTTGTCACAGAGCAGAACAAGTAAATAGGAAGGGAAGTCAACATCACCTTTCTGTGCAAGTTTGAGATATTATAGGCATCTGTCTTCTGGATTAGCCTATGGTCTCTCTGTTGTGGCTTTTCATGCTCCTCCTCCCACTGCTTTCCTGCACTGGAGCCGTGAGTGGAGTCCAGGTGCATGAGGTTCCCTGGTTGGGGTTCAGAAATTCCTACCCTGGGGTGGAGGGGGAGGGAAGAAGGAGGAGAAGAAAAAGAAAGAGAAATGAGAAAATCAAGGAGGCTCCACCACCTGCCATGTAATGATGGGTTCTGGAGATAAGGCTGCTTTAAGGCGCATTCCAGACGTGTGGGTCCTGCCCAGACACAGCGCAGAAGAAAAGGGAGACTTAAAACAACAGGCAGCTCCTCCTCCTCCCCCCGTCAGGTGTGCACACAGCTACGAGGGAACCGCCGGCCCCAAGGAAACCTCTCTCCCTGCCGATGTTTTCCGACAGTTCTGATCCAAAGCCCCCTTTGAGCACACAGGAACCTCCAGCCCCTCGGATCAAGTTGACGCCTGTCCCTGGGGTTAAATCCAGAGCCAACCCAAACAGAGCAGCACCCGGAGAAGCTGCTGGAAAAGGCCCCATCCCCTTCGGTGAGATTTTGTCTTCCTTAGGAAGGGAAATTGCGAACAATTGCACATCTCTGCCTGGAAGAGCAGAGGTTCCCTACAGGAGGAATTAGAACAGGGTTAGGCTTTAATGTCGTGCCCCAAGCAGCAGTTATGGAAACACCGCTCCAGGCCTGTGCTGTGTGAGATTCCAGGGGTCCAGCTGGGACTGTGGAGTTTGGAGCACGGGGAGAACAGCAGGACGAGTCTCCATGTGCTCACCTTGCTGGAACTGTTCTTCCCCCACATTACCTTAATGCCCGAGGGTTCTGAGCCCCAAGGGAGTCAAGAATGGGGCCTTTGTATCTTTTTTCGAGGTGTTTTGGCACTGTAAAGGTCCCTCTGGGGGTGTGCAGAGTGGGGATAGAAAGTTGTGATGTCACCGGGACTTGCCCCAGTGAAAGCAGAGGAGAGAACAGAGGGTGATTGTAGCGGCACCTCAGGAAAGTGCCAGAGTGATTGAAGTGGCATCGGCCAGTAAAAACGGGCTGTAAAGCTCCTCAATTCCAGCCTCTCTTGTCAGGCTATTTCTAAGCAAATTTCCTCTCTGTTGCACTGTAAAAATAAAGTGTCAGGCACCGGGTTTGGATGCAAATGGGAACATAACTCTGCAAGATGGAAGCTTCATCTGGAATCGGAGATTTTTTAGGGGAGTGGTTTCTTTTGGAAAGGCAGCTATTTTTAGAAAGTAGGAGATGGATGCTCCTGTCTGAAGGGCCCAGCTCCTGTTTGTCTTCGAATGAGGAGAAAAACCCCTTCCTTTTCTTTTAAAATAGACAGGCAAGTAGTACTTATTCCAGAAGTACTTTGCATCTGCTCATCTCCCCACATGAAATCAAAATTCCCTCCCAAATTGTCTTTTGTCTCTCATTCCCTCTCTCCCATTCCATATTTCATTCAGATTTGGCCAACAATGGAGATGTTGGAATTTTATTAGAAATGAAAGTGAAATATAAATGAATGTCAGAGTGGAAAACATGTCTATAAATATTTGAAGAGACCTGAGCTGAGGCAGGTTCCTTCCCCTTGGGGTCGAAGGCTCTGTTGGTGTACAAAGGTATTTTGGCACTTTGGAGAGGACATTTTAAAAAGCCTTTAAAATATATATTCAAATCAATTCCAAGTGGGTTAAAGCCAACAGAAAGGTTAAAGTATCTTTTTTAGTCACTTTCCAAATTTCAGTTTCCTTATCTTAATGCTCTGTGGAGCTTTCTGCCCATTCAGGCCATTTGCATTCAACTCGGGAAAGTTCCCTGATAATTGCTCAGCCCCATCTAATTCCCCAAGGTCCCCAAATGCAAAACAATTCCTCACAAGACAGAGATTGCTTCTTACAAGATTTAACAGGAGGGGGGAAAAAGGCATTAAAATGATGTGATCTAAGGTGGAGTTTCAGTGCTGAACCATTTCCTACAAGAGCCCATTTAGCAGAGAGGGTTCAGGTATTACAGGACTGCCTCGGGAGAGGCTTGGAGCCTGTCCTCGCTCCTGCCAAAGCCAAACCACCTTTGGCATCAACAGGGCAAGGCCATGGAGGATGAAAATGGACATTTTCCCCCTGAATTAACCCAGGCAAACTGACTGCATTGAACGAACCATTTCCTGCTGTAGATGGGAGGCAACTCAAGCCCAGGTTCTGAATCTGTCGGTGTCAGGAAGGGGCACTGGTGTTTTATCCATGTGCTCCCCCGACACCCTTGTCCCCTCAAATGTTTCCCTGGGGCCAGGAGTTGCAGCCACCTTCACCCAGCAGAAAGCTGATGCTCAGCTCTGCGGCTCTGACCCTCTGCAATTCCCCTCGTTCCCGTTGCTTTAGCTATAAAATGGATAAAAGGGCAAAGCTTCCCAGTGAAATGCCAGGAAAGGAAGGCAGAGCTGATGCCCCAGCCCGTGCTGATTTCTCGGCACAACTCACGGACTCCATGGGCTCCCCTCACACCCTGAGGAGCAGCAGGAAGGTGCGAGGCAAAACCCCTCTGTCCCCGTTCCTGACAGCGCTGGGTTCACATGGAAAAGCTGCTGAGAGCTGAGCCAGGCTGGAGCATCTGCAGGAACAGCAATGGGAAGGGCTGGGGGGGATTTGCCTGCAGGGTTATTTACATTTTCTGTGTGCTGACAAGCTCCTGCAGCCCGGGGCTGTGCTGGGCACCGGGGAGCTCTTGCTGCTGGGAGCAAAGGGCAGAGTGAAGTAGGTGGAGGTCTGGCCAACCCCCAGACCTCTGCAAGGCTGAGCTCTCCTGAGCTCCTTTTCCCCTCCAAGAGCTTCCTTTTCCCCTGGAATTGGGACCAGAGGGAATGGAGCAGGCCTGGTTTTAGGAGAGCCCGAAGGAAGTTACGGGGATGTCTGAGTTAATGTTGAGAGCACAGCTCCCAGCAGCAGGAGGAGGTGGGGAGGGAGAGGACATGGCCTGGGAAGTTTGAGCCCTGCAGTGCTGCAGTTCCCTGAGCCTGGCCGGAGGGGCAGAGCTCCCAGAAGAGCTCTGGGGAAGGTGAGCCAGGGCTCTGAGCGTGCAGCGTGCCCTGCACCTCACACCTTGGCAAACAGGGCTTATCTGCAGCTCCTTCTGTCCTCCAGAACTGTGGGAACCTTCATTTGTCACTGCAGAAAGGAGTCTCAATATTTTATGAAAAGAGCATTTTACCACAGGACTTTGGTGAATATCAGCATAATTTAGCCGTGATTTAACAGAACCTTTCATTGACTTTTTAAATTATGCCTCTCCATCACCTACCCTGTGGGTTTCCTTGCTTTTCATCTTGCAAATCCCATTACTTATTAATTTCCCCATAATACATAATAGAGGTAGAAAAGCATATAGCATCCCATTCAGCAGTGATTTACAAGTCTCTTAGTTCTGAAGCAACACAAGAAAGAGCAGACATTTTATGAGTTTCCTCTGTGTGTTTTCTTCGGAAAAAAACATATAAGGCCATGGATACAAACCTGGGGCTTCTTTGGCCATGACCTCACAGCTCCAGCTCTTGCAGCTCTGCAGAAGATGCAATCTGGAGGAGATTACAGCAGCACAGCCAGGGCAGAATTAGCGAGGAGATGGTGAGCAACATTTACCTCATCCTCATTGTGATAATGGATGTAATATCCATGGAAATGCTGATGGGCTTTGCTCAGAGAGGAAGATCTGCAGGCAAACAGCAAACACACAAACCAGCATTATTTGCCCACATTCCCAATCAGGGTTTTGCTGGCATGTTCATCTTTCTACACGGGGCCCAGGAGGAACTTTGATTCCCTTGGTGCTTGCAGAAAATGACTTGCACATACCATGAATCAGAGGGGCTCATTTCGGAATGTAGAAACTATTACTCATCCTGCTCTGGCATGAATGAGCATCTGGCAGCATATTCCAAAATCCTGTGAAGACAACAGGAGGCAAAAGAAAAAAAAAATCGAGCTGGAGTGCACCTCTTGTCAGCTCAGCAGGCAGCAGATGAGGACTGGAAGGAGGCAGCACAAAGACAGATCTGCTGAACTGAGCCTTTGTGTGCTCTCTGTTTCCATCCATCCACTCCTTCCAGCTTTTTTTTAGAGCAGGTCGGGGATCCTGTGGAGTACACGGAGACAAATGCACCCAGTTAACTCTGCTCCAGGCCAGCCTGGGGCGTTGTGTTCCAGAGGTTTTCAGGCTGCAGCAGCCCGAGGGGGCAGTGCTCCTGCTTGGTGCTCTGGGCCCAGGGAGATGGAGCTGGGGGAGGCCTGGGATGTGTCAGATGTGTTCATGTGGGCTCAGACCCTGTTGGTATCAATGGTAATGTCGCAGGGAGGGAGTGTCCCGTGTTGCCAGGAATGACACAGGGCAGCACACAGCAGGGTAAGGAAGTGCTTATGACCATTTTTAGAGGGGAAACCCAAATCTGAGTCAGTAGCTGATCACAAAGGGAGCAGTTTCTCACAGTAGAGGGGCCGTGAAGCCATGGGGAGATAAAGGCTCATTTCATCTTCCAGGGGTTGTGTTCCCTCATCCTTTAGAGGAGCTGCTTTCCCTGCTTTGTCAGCTGTGTGCAGAGCTGGGACTGGGACTGAGCAAACCACGGCCAGGGTTCCTTCTGCAAATGAATATCCCGAATCCGTGTGAGCAGGGATGGCAGCCGAGGTCCCTGGAGGAGGCAGGGCACTGTCCCCATTTGTCCTGCCACAGCCTGCCCTGCCGCCCCTTCCTGAGCATCTGCAGGCACCGTGGAGCTGCTCTGGTGTGTCTGAGGAGCTCCGGGGTGTCTGAGGAGCTCCAGGGTATCTCAGGAGCCCCATCTCCCCATGCTGTGCTGGGCTGGGGCCATGGCAGCCCTGTGTGTGTCCCCTCCCAGTAGCAGCAGCGGAGCTGGCAGGGCCATGGCACCCCTGTGTGTCCCCTCCCGGTAGCAGCAGGGCCATGGCAGCCCTGTGTGTGTCCCCTCCCGGGAGCAGCAGGGCCATGGCACCCCTGTGTGTCCCCTCTCAGGGGCAGGAGGGCAGGGCCATGGCAGCCCTGTGTGTCCCCTCCC
>VZRR01002346.1:300164-354247 GCA_013398015.1 Oreocharis arfaki | reverse complement strand
GCAGGGCCATGGCCGCCCTGTGTGTGTCCCCTCCCGGCAGCAGCAGCGGGGCTGGCAGGGCCATGGCAGCCCTGTGTGTCCCCTCCCGGGAGCAGCAGGGCTGGCAGGGCCGCGTGCCCTGGAATGTTCCGGGCTGCCGGGGCCTGCCCGCGCCGCAGGAATCCGCGCAGGCCGGGGCACGCCGGCCCGGCCCCTCCAGGTGCAGCAGCTGCTGGTGCTGCGCTCACAATTTAGTGTGACATTTTTCTCATCATTATTATTATTATTTCTTGCCAGCCTTCTTTTCTCCCTGCTGTGGGTTTTTTTTTAATAATTATTTTGTTGTTAATGTATTTTCCCTGCTGCTTTCCTGCAGCCGCGGGTCTCTGCCAGGCGTCCCGGGACAGGCGCTCCTAGGGCAAGAGCACATTGTCAAAACAACGCCACAGCTGTATTCTCCTTCGCTCCCTCATCGTGGCAAAACCTCCTTTTCCAAGGGAGTTGTTTCCTCCTGTTCTCTTCCCCCAGGTATTCTGCGGAATTGATTTCTCCTCTTCCTTTACAGATGAGATATTCCAGGAACAATGGAACTCATACTGCTTCTGTCAAACTCCATCTAGGATACATTCATCTGGAATAGAGCGGGGAACCAGATCCAGAAAACCTGGACTTCCTTTTTTATCGGGGAGCTAATAAAGCAGAAGGAAGATGACAGGCTACTGAAATTTAAGCAACCAAGAACAGGAAAGATATTTTATTCAATAGTTGGGATAAAACTTCATGTTCCAGAGATTTCAAGGAGCACAATCAAACAAGGGAGGTGAAGGAAGACTGATTTTCTTTTTCCTAAATGGACAGGGCTGGGGGTGGTTTTTAGGTTGTCTCCATACTTATCAGAGGCACATAAACATTTCCTCATCTAAAGCCAGACGTAAAGTCAGGAAAAGTGTGACTCCTCAAACATCTGGGGTCACAGCCCTTCACCAGGCAGGGCTGGGGCATCTCTGCTCCTCCTCGCTGAGACAGAGCTGCCCCAAAGGGCTTTGTGGGACCAGTTTAGGTGCCTGCCTCAGGAGGAGATGAATCACACCTTGCAAGTGCTGATTTCTCTCTCTTATCTCTCAGAGGAGCCTAAGGTGCCTCGTTCAGATCCAGACGTTTACACAGATGAATCACACCCTCAAGGCCATGGAGAAAATAATGAAAATCTGCAAGCCTAGGCCCAAATCTCTCGAGTCATCTTGAATAATTCTATTATTTTACTGAATAGAATGATCCAATGTCTTTAAATTGCTTCATGCTTTACTGGTAGAAAATGAAGATAAATAAATTCTGTCCCAGAACAAAACCCTCACTTTATTTTTCCCTGGTGCAGCACAGGCAATGGTGTTCCTTTCAGTATGGCCCTTCCTTAGATGTCCTTTTTGTCCTGAATAAACACAGAATTCACCTCTGTGTGCAGCCTCCAGAGCTCCTCTTGCCTTCCTCTGAGCAGGAATCTCAGAGATTACCAGATCAGAGGCACTTTTAAACCATCTGTGCTTCACTCAACGTTTCCAAGGGTGTTGATGTTTCCCAGGCCCTCAATGGCTTCTTCAGATTCTCCTGCCCTTTGAAATGCTCGTGTTCAAGAGGGAAATTCTCACCCAGAGAACTCTCCTCCCCGTGTGAGATAATGATGGAGGTAATACCATGACAGGGAAAGCTTCACTCTTCCAGCAGGTCAGCCTCAGTGTGGTGTCCTCTGGGAATTCAAATCCACAGTGCTGGATGTCCCCTTCCACACCCCTTCTTAAATTAATTCGTGGTGGAGTAATTTAGAAACAGGGAGAGGAGGGTAGCAAATGAGAGTATGGAAAATGTGAGTGTGGGAGCAGCTCAGGATTGATGCGGCCCTTCCCATTCCCTCTTCGGTTATTTCTTTGCTTGCTCCCTGTAGCTGAATCACCCTGGAAATGCCTCCTGATCTCTCCAAGCAGGGACCATCCATTTTTTATAGTGGAGTATTTTGCACAGAAAGTCCAGCTCTGATCGAGTGCTGCACTGGCTGCCGTAACAATAAATTCCCATTACCGGAAGCAAGACAGATTTTCTCATGCATCCCCTTTGCAGAAAGGCTTAAACCGAATTTTGACTTCAAAGGAGACATCTTTGTTCAAAACGTAATGCTCAGAAATATTCTGCAGTCAATTATTTGCAATTAGAATGAAAAGAGAAAACCCCTTCCCCAAACCGCCCGTAATTACAAACGATCCTTTCATGAAGTATAAATCCAGTCATTAAGGAGTTGCAAAAGTTTTAATTCAGTGGGCAATTAAAAAGAAGGATGTCGGGTGTTGAGACAGAGAACAATGCCGCGGTGTGCTTGGAGTCCCGAGGTATCAATGGCGCTTTTAGCAGGAAGATTTTCCTATCGATCCCGGCGGTTTTAGGAGGCAATTCCTCAGCGTGGGATCGTTACCAGCCCTTAACGACGTCTCTGCTGAGCCAGGGCTGCCACTGGGGTCGATAGGAGCAAAGTGAGGGGCAGCCTTGGCCTGGAGCCCCAGAATCTCCTCCCCAGGGAGCTGAGCTGGGTACGGGGCACGGGGCAGGGAAATCCTTGTGCCCACAGGATGGGGCCTGAGGGGGGGTGGTGCCAGAGCTTTCCCAGGTGGAAGGTTTAGCTAACCAGTCCCGAGTTCCTGAACAAGGATGTTCCAAGCACAGCATGCCCCTGTTTCCAGCCGGCTGTGCCAATCCTTGCCCTTTTCCCAGAAAGGGCATCACGAAATCTGAGGGGCGCTGCAATCCAGGCTCCCAGGAGGAATCATTTCCACATTTGGACACATCCTCAGGATGGAGCCAGGATGGAAACCGTAGATCTTAATCCTCTCTCCCAGTCTGTGAAGCTGGGAGGAGGAAAGGAGTTTTTGAAATGCTCGTATTTTGAAATTGGAACTTAAATTTATCACCTTCATTGCTTGAGGGAGGCCTGTTCCTTTCTAGACATTTATTGCCCTCGGTGATGCCTTCCGTGTGAGTTCCCTGGCAGCTGCTTTGGGAGGAGGTGTGAGGTGGATCCATAAGGTTCACAGATTTTTCGCAGCCATGTGATAGGTATTTGTTGTTTGGCGTCGTGGTTCGGAATCCTGCATCCCGTATTCCTGACAATCTGTGCCCTGCATATGTTCCTGGTGGTGTGGGGAGGTGCCACTCGCCAGGGATGAACCAGAGAGCTGCGTTTCAGCATCGTGGGGGCAGAAATGTGCTCAGAGGAGTGATGGTTTTAATCGAAAATACTGAAAATCAAATCCCACTGAACATCCAGCGGCGATCTGCTCCCACTGAGAGGGAGGGAATCGCACCAGTAGGAAAAGGGACTCGGCAGCTTCGCAGTCCTTTTTGGGGTCCTGTGCCAGTGTCCAAGGGGGTGATGGACGCCGGGTGTGAAAAAATGCTCGGATGAAACGAGGGAAAACAGAGCTCTGTGGAGTTTGCTTTGCAACCACCTGATGGAAACACTTAACGCTGCTTTTGGTTTGGCTCGGTCACAGATCAAGTCAGATAAGCCGAATTCAGGGATGCTCAGGTGTGTGGCCATGGAGGAGGAGCTGTAATTTTTCCGCCCTGAGATCATGCTCCTGCACTTTTCTGCAGGCACAGCACTAAAAAAAAAAAAATACTGTTGTTGTTTTTTTTTATTTGCCATTTCGGTGTCGTTCAAGGTTCTGCTTTTAGATGCTCCTTCAACTCGAAAGAGCCACGCAGAGTTCCCCCAGCAGTAACTGCCTGTTTTCCCTGGAACAGGGAATATCTGCATCCCTCCAACATGCACAGAGTGCCACCTGTTTCCGAATGTGAGGACAGCGTTGGAATCACCTGGAATTTTATTGTCAGGGGTACTGGACTATCCAAGTTTCCAGAACTTCCAACGGAGCTGCCCAATTGCAGAGTATCTGAACATCGCACACTCCTTTTCCTGCCTGGTGTGCACAGCACTGTTTAAAATCGGGATGTCTGGTGCCTCCCGGCTCTGTTCTTGGGAAAGCTTCCCTTAAGGTGCGTGATTTGGAGGAAAGTGCCCTAACGGGGCTTTGTTGGAGGAGCGCATGGAAAGCCCGGGACCTTGTGTAAAATCTCGGTCTTTTCCCCATTTCCCTATTTGGCAATGCAGTTTTCCCAGGTTTTCTGCCTTTCCACCCTCCCCCCCTGCCTCTCCCCTTCCCTAGCACAGGTAACCACACATTTTGATGGAGGTTTAATCTCCTTCCTTCCTTCCTTTACAAACCCGCCTCCTCCCTTGCCCCAGGCACTCTGTCAGCTCAAACGCATCGCAAATCAACCTGACAGTGGAGATCTCCCCTTGAGCAACCGCGCTGGGAGTTTGCTGCTGCTGATCCTCAGATAGGGAGGGTGGGGTGCATTTTCCACATAAAACCCGGTCGCAGCTAAATGGAAGTAAATTTCCATTCCCCATTCCCTTTGTTTCCAGCTTGGGCTGTCAGCTAAGTGGATCCACAACCCCGGGAGGATGCACAGGGTGGTGGATGCAGCCGAGATAGAGCTGCAGGGACAGTCCTGGTGCTGTGTTTGTCACCTTCCCAGGCATTTCTCTGGGATGTTGAGCTGAGGAACTTGGGCTGCTTCAAACAGTTGAACAGAACAACCATTACCTGTGATGGCCAAATGGAAACTGAGAGCGATTCCACTTCAAGAAAGTGGAAAAAATGTTCAAGAGAACAACCTAGGAAGTAATGTAATTTTCTTTTTTACTCCTTTCTCCATGTTAGAAGCATGGAGAGGTCACAAATGTGCTGCTGAGTCCTGCCAGAAACACAAACCAGGGCAGCTCTCTGGTTGTGTTGGACCCGAATCAGCAGCTGCACAGACCTGGGACAAAGGGCTCGTCCTCTGTTCGGGAAAAAGCCCCACATCTCCCTAGATTTTATAGGTACAATATTCTGACTATTGCAAAGGGAAAAGCTAAAAACTGGTCCAAGCTTGTGCTGCTTTTCCAGTACTTTTCAGGCTGGTGGGAGGAGGCAGCTCCTGGATTCTCATGAGAACGGAGCAGACACACCATGAAAATGTGAGCATCGGCTTCCTGTCCCTACAAGCGTGGCTTTTACCCTTCAGCTGGTGAGAGTCTTTGCAGATCTATTTGCTAGCTCAGCTGAAGGCAGAGAAACCCCTCTGATGCTGTGTTTGAGGACACAAAATGGTTTGTTTTTCAAGACGTATCACCAGCAACGCATGGCTTCAGAAGAAATCGCTCCTGTCGGTAGCAACAAAACAGTTCAGAGACAGGAACAAGAGGGAGAGAGACAGAAAGGGAGAGGAGGCCACTCTTGATCAGCCTCTGGTGATGAACAGCTCTGTGCGGGTGTTTGAGCGTCGGGCAGCCCAGGCAGGCATTGCAAAACACGCTGCCGATTCCGGGACTCTGGGAGGCAAAGCGACTCCGAGTGCATAACCCCGCTGCCGCTCGGGGAAGTGGAGCTGCTCCCATTACCTGGATTCAGCCAGAAGCTGAGCACTTGGCGTGTTTGATTTATTAGTTTTATAACATGCAGAGTCTTTCGTGTGCAGTGCTTGGAGCACACTGTAATTTTAGCTGCGTTATTACAGTCGTTGACCAATGTATGAATTATCTTCAAAGGCTTGGAGTTCCTCTGAGCAAGGTTTCCCATTCCAAAGACCAAGTCAAAGGAATCCAGGAAGGTCTGTTCTTTCAAGGAAAGACGTGTCACAGGTCGAACGTGCAGGAATGTTCTGGAAACACATTCAGCAGAAGCCCTGCGGAAAGCACAGGGGTTATTTGCTTGCTCAGAACCGTGATCACCACAACTCACAACACATCATTTTAATGTCTTAGAAATGAGTTATTAGTCCCAAATCCTGGAGTGGAAGCTGCTGGAAGAGCATCCATCACCAGAGTCTTTGCTAAACTCCCTGGACTGTGAGGGCTGAGCACGCAGCCCAGTGCCGGGGTCTGTCCGGGCCAGCACAAGGACATCGGTGCTCCTTGTCCCTGCCTGGCCTCTCCTCCAGCACACTTCGCCTCCAGGAAGTGTCACAGGGAAAGCTATTCCCACCAGAATTACTGCATTTAAACTCATTTTTGGAAATTGTCTGGGCACAGCCTCCCATAGAAATGAGATGGCACAGAACTGATTAAATAATGTTTATGCAAATACAAAAGTTGTCAGGGCGTTGTTTTCTGAGGCTTCAAGATCCAGCTTGTCAGAGGCTCCTGGCGCAGTGTCAGGTTTCCTGAGCTCAGCTGAGCCAGTAGGAGCTTGATTTGGGGTGGGCAATTGCCAGAGCCCTGCAGAAACCTTTCCCCAGTGCATCTTCTTCCGACCTCAGCCATCGTGGGGCCTCCAGGCTCCCCTCCCACAGCTCCTCCTGTGCTGCCTCCTCATCAATGCCCTGGTGCCATCCTCACCTCCACCTCCACCTCTCACCTCCCCTGTGCCTGCGAGCCCCAGGCTGCTCAGATGCTGGGGAACAGCTGCCCCGCTTTGGTGTCACTGCACTTTGGTCCATCCCCTGCTCGGGCTGAGTCGCTGGAGGAATATTGGCATTGTTGGAGCTGGGATGACCAGGAAGTTACTGACAGGTGTTTGCAAGAGCCCTGGGATGCACAGATTCCTGCAGAGAGGGCTTCAGAGGCTGTTAGAGAAGTGGGGTGATACCAGGAATAGCTTCCAGAGATATCTCAGTGAATTTCTAGCCGGGTAAAGATGGGTTGAATCTTAGTAGAAATATTAACAAATCCTGCCAGAGCAGCTCTGTCACAGCCCAGTGCTTTCCCCCATGCCGTGTTCCTTCCCCCATGGGGCATTCTGGACTTGCAGGCAGGTGGCTCCCAGTTCACAAACAGCACGAGGGCCACGGCTGCCATTACTCATCAGAGGAAATATTTGTGCAACTGCTCGGATCTGAGCATGTATTTGCCTGTGTTTTCGTGATGCTTTGTCTGGATGCTCTTTTCAACACGAGTCCATTTGTGCAAGGGCTCCAGGAGAGGTTTGGGAGATGCCGGGACTCACGGAGGCCACTGGAACCCATTCCAGGCCTTCACTTGAACAAATGCTTGCAGATCCTTTCCTGCAGTGTTTGCCCAGTCCTGACCTAAGCTTCATTAGCTCAGCAGATTCATTTCCCTGCCCCAATACCTCGCTGGCCAGCTGGAACCACGGGATATTTTCGTCTGGTGTTTTCCAGGGGACCCTGGGGAAAGTCAGTCACTGGCTGATAAGAAACAGAGAGTGCAAAAATCTGCTGGTGTTGTCTGTGCTGATGAGCCCCTCACAGGGGGTGCCTCCTCCTGGTGCTTCTGCCAAGAGCAGTTGGCTCCTTTAGAAATGCAGTTTGAATTTACAGGACTGAGTCAGCTGCCGTGGGTTTATATGGATTTTATTTTACATCCAATCCATTGCCGGTGGTGTAACAGACCTGGAGTGGCATCAGTGTGATCAGAGAGACACTGGCAATGTCACAATGACAAACAGGGGGCTTTGTGCAGCTTGGGGAGATAAAAAGCAGCTCCTGCAAGTGAAGGGGTCATTGGGGAGCACCCTGTGGGGCCATAAAGGGAATTAAACAGCAGTGAGCTCTTCACCTGCATTGTCCAGAGATCAGAGCTGGGCACTTCTGGTGCCACCTGGAAAACACAAATACGGAATCACCTCCAGAGCTGCTCTTGGCCATTTCTCAGTGCTCTGCCTGAGGTGGCCGCAGGTGAGGCAGGATGGCCCAGGGCTGGGAGCTGAGCTCACCACACGTCACTGGCACAAACCCAGAGCCTCCTGCAGTGCTAGTGCTGGGTCTGGCTTTGCCGTGCTGAGGATGAGATCAGAACATTCCTGATGCCAGAACAGATAATGGCATGGAATGGAGTCTGAGTGTACCGAGGTTCTGATGGATGGGCTCACCCACAAAACCCCAAACATCCCTTCCACGAGTGGATCTCCTGCAAGCCCATTTAGCAGCACAGGAGTGGCACTGATCTGCTCAGTCTTTGTGTGCTTTTACTGCTCTGAGCAGCACTTCTGTGATGCCAAGAGAATTTTATCTCACAATTTTCCATGAAATGAAAAACGTGCCTTTCAGGTGACTGCTTGAATTAGTTGAGAACTGGATAAATCAGGAAAGTGGAGCACAGTTTGCATTGTCATTTATAGCTGGTTTTTCATGAATCATTATGGTTTTGGCCAGTAGTGGAAACAGAAATAAATTCCAGACTGCGTTATTTTACATTAATAAGTGCAGGTTAAACTCCTCAGCAGGAATCAGGGCTCAGGATTTAGCTGGGATGGTGCTGAATCTCTGCCTGGATTTGAATCTCCACTCGGTTCAGGTTTAGGCTTCCGGCTTTGGCCCCTGTCTGCCTTCCAAAACCCCTTTCATCTCCTGGAATCGGGAGCCCGATTGCTCCGGGTGCTTTAATTAAGCGAAATGAAAGGCAATGATTTCCATAAATAGAAGAACTTCCAAGAGCAGCCCCGGGCCCAGCCCGGCCACCCACCCCGAGGTGCCCCGGGATCCCACCCGGCACATCCCGGTTCCTGCAGCTGGGAGCCGAGCGGGGCTTGAACTTTCTCCCCAGAGATGCTGCTGATAGGGAAATGGGAGCCGGAGCATCCGGAGCCTGCCAGGGTGAGACAGACCACGAGGATGGGGAGCTTTGATCTCCCCAAAGCCGGGGACAGGAGATTCTCCCAGCCCGGCTCCGGAGCTCCCGGGCGGTGATGCTGAGTGGAGACAGACCCCTAGTGGAGTGCCAGGAGCTCCCCGAGCCTCGCTCCTTCCCATTCATATTCATTTATTTGTTTATTTTAAGGAAGAGAAAGCGGGATCTGAGTGCTGATCCTTATCTGCCTGCTGCTTTCCTTTGGTCCTGACTCGCCTCGAGCTTTTCTGGAGCTTTATCGTGGGAACACTGCGCTGAAATTCGGGGATATTTTCATAGATTCCCTTTCTGGAAACCTGAGGTAGCTCAGCATTGACACTGAAATCCAGCTGTGCAGACTCAGAACTTCGTCTGTGCTGAGGAAGGGAGGTTAAAAATTGCTTAAAATAGAGAGAAATGGGATGAGCTGGGAGACAACAGAACTGAGATAATTCCAGAGGGAGTGCTCACCAGGAACTGTCCAGCAAAAGGCAGCAGGGGAAGCTTCTCGTTCAGTTTGGCTGCCCCTGGTTCTGTCCTGCCCAGCACATCTGTCCCCAGGAAAGGACACCAAGACTTCTCTAAGTGGAAAAATCCGATTTTCACGTCAGCAGCTCTGAAGTCCCAGTGTGAGGGTGGGATTTTGGGCAGCCAGCAGAGCATCCCTGGCTTCTTCCAAGCTGCCAAATTTAACTGTGCCACCTGTGCTGCCCCGGACCCACCCCGGCTGTCCTTGGCACAGCAGAGTTTGCCCTCAGAGCCCAGAATCCAGAATCCTTTGTTGGTGGTGCTGAAGGCAACAACCGAATCTGGCAAAGGCTGCTCCATGCTCCTAACGCAGAACCCCAGATCCTTTCACCCCCATGCTGCAGGATGTTGTCTAAGCTGGCAGCTGGTTTGAACAGGGAGAACTCCCAGATCGGGAGGGATTCACTCAGGTTGTCTCAGGGAAAGGGAGAAAAGCATTAATAGGATAAATCAAGCCCAGTGATGTGAAATCAGGGCTGCAATTAAAGCATCGTGGCAGCATCAAAATTCTGAGCTTAAGACAAAATCAAAGCAGTTGGTAGCACAATTCCAGGACATTTATTTTGTTGCCAGTGGTTATTTCTTTGTGCATTTTTCTTCAGTGAATTGAATCACAACTAATTGCACAGTAATCACCCAGGCCCCAAGTTCAGATAATGTTGCCTTCCTAATACTTTGTGGAAATGCTGAATCCATTAACTGTCTTCAAATGAGATTATTTTTTTTAATTAGCAGGATCTTAGCAAGCCATTACAGACACCATTGGTGCTGCCACACAGAACTTTCCTGTTTGCTTAACACTGGAAGGGGAAAATTATTTTCAATAATTCAAGTGCTGATAGGGTTTGCAGTTTGCTGTCAAAGTCTGAAAATAAACAGAATTTTCTGACAGGTGATCAGGCCTGTCTTTGCTCAGTTCCTGATCTCCTTCCTGGTGTTTTTAGGAGGCACCAAGTTCCCTGCTGGTATCTATTGATTTATCTCAGTGAGCTTTAAGTGCAGGGAAACTTTCATGGCAGACCTGCCCTGGCTCTCCCTCGCTGCCTTTGCCTAAGAGCCAGCGTGGCACCATTCAGCTGGACTCTATTTCCTCCTGAAAATCCCCCTCTTTCCAGAATTCTTGATGAGCCACATCAGCATTTCCTTCGGGTAACACCGAATTGCAGGCTCAGCCCATCAGCCTGCAAGGGGATGTGAGCCCTGCCCTCCCCATCCCGCCCCAGGGAGAGAGGCTGGAATTTATCTCTATGGCAACTCCAGAGTGCTGGCACGGTGGCCAGAAACCAGGGAATGGGGAGCTGCAGGCAGGGTAGAATCAGTGGACGAGGAATAAACAAAATATTGCACTGATGTGTTGTAGAAGAATGGATTTATAGGTTATGACATTCCTAAAATATCTTTATTTAATAATGAAAACTTCATTATCCAGCTCTCTGCCAAAGCGTTGCCATGGGCCTGCTGCAGGTCCCTGGGAAGATCTTTCATCTTGACAGAAGTTCTAAATTACAGCATTAGAGCTCTGATGGAGAGGAAGTTACGGCCTGCCCTGCCTGTCCAGGGAAATGAGGCACACGCTGCTGGCAGAGGGTTACTGAAACCTAATCACTGACAGGATTAAAAAGTAGCACAGAAGGTTTTTTTCTGTCTGAGCACTGGGGATAAATTAAGTGATAAACCTTGAGTGTTTACCGGAGTTTTATTATTTTATTAAAAAGTAATTCATCTTTATTACAGCCGAGGCTATTATGTTCCACATCATTAAGGAAGCAACGTGTGCAGACCCTAAAGCTAATTTTGAGCTCCAGCTCTCAGAACACAGAGTTCTGTTTGTATTGCAGGTGTCGGAGCATCCTCTGTGTGCTGACCTCCAGAATGGTTTTGTCTGGGAGGTTTCAGAGCTGCTGAGGTAAATCCAGGCTGCGCCCAGCACCAGCTCTGTGTGCTGGGGCTGCTGGCTTGGTGTCCATCCTGATGTCTGGAGGTGTCCAGGCTGTTGTTTGGATCAGATCCATGATCCCAGGCAGGGAGGTGCAGTCCCAGCTGGGCTGTCCTCTCCAACCACTCCAAACCAGTGGTTAAATCACTGAGAGAAAATTCCCACCTGGATTCCTCAGCGATCCGGACACGCAGCGTGGCTGGGAAAATCCATTTATTGCTTAATTCCTGTGGCTTTGTCAGAGTCCTCCTGCCACAGGCTGGGTTGGTTTTGCATTTCCAAATCCACAAGTCCCACCCTGATCCCAGTGCAGCACGAGCTGCCCTGCAGGAAACCCGGCCAGGTGCAGATTTGTGGGTGTGCAGAACCACCTGGGGCTGGAGAAGCTCCTTCAGGTGCCTGTGCAGGAAGGGAGGACAGGGGATGTTCAGAGGGATGATTTAAAGGTAAATCTGTTGGCTCTGGGGCTTGTGTACACTCAGGGAAATGAGCTTCGGCCAATTTAGCTAAAACTATCCAGGTAAAACCGCTTGTGTAAATGACTTAAATTAATTTAATATCACTTAAACATATTGATATCAATATTAGTACATTAAATATTATAATATATTAACTTTATCCCTATGCAGACAGCTTCTGAATGTAAAACAAACACTTCAATCCACTTTGAGGATGTCCAGGGTGAGAATTTCAGCTCTGTTAAACCACAGCAGTGGTACCAAAGCAAATGCCAGGATAATTCCGCTGACTTTCTTCACTTCTATCGTGTTATTCCCACTTCCGACAACCCTGCTTAGAAGCAAATTTGGACATCCAGAGGAAGAGCCAGCTGTGTCCTGTGGGACCGGGCCAGGGCATCCTGGGGGTGTTTGTTGTAAGAACACTTCTCTCCCCTCAGGAAATACCAGTGCCAGTGGGGATCAGCCCCAGAATCAGCTGCACAGTTCGTGCAGCCCAGGAGAAAAGAGCTGCCAGGAATGCCCTGCTCAGGCTTTGCAAACACACAACAATGTCCCCTCAATGAAATACGAACGCAGAGGAAGGAACTGGCTGCTCCCAGTGTCTGCTGAATCAATGGGCTGTGAAGAGACCGAGGTGATAAACTGGCTGTGCTCAGGGCTAATTTTATGCAATATAATATGTTCATAGGATTAGTCTATTTAAAAATAATTTTAATCAAACTTTTTAAAATGCAAAGCCGTTCTGCACTACTCATTTTCAATATATGCCTTAAAACAGATGAGGAAGGCAGAACCACATCCTTATTATCCATGCATAATTTAAACAATATCATCAACCCAGTATTGACTGCTGACTAATGTGCTTATTAATTAATAGAGATCTTTGTGTTAAATACATTTTTCAGAGCTGTTCTGGGACCATTTAATAAGATAAATGGGGAGTTGCAGCTCAGTACTTTGTCATTAAATGTGGAAGTTTTATCAGAAAGGCTCCTTGTTTGCAAGGAGAACTCTCGGGACAGCGGGAGGAGTGGAACGCCGTCCTCGGCGTGCCGCACCCAGCCGTGCATTTCACGGGCATCTCACAGCCTCCCGTCCCTCAGGGCTTTGACTGACACCTGTCTGTTCAGAAATACGGGTTCCTTTCACAGGAGCCACTTTCTCTTCTGTTGTTTCCCTGCTGCCGTCGGGCACTGGGTTAAACTGGGTTAAACTGGGCAGGGAGGGCAGAGGAAGCTGAGCCAGAGTCAGAGCAGGTGCACCTTGAGTGTGACATCGGATCAAACAACTCCTGGGGTAGCTGAGCAGAGACTCAGCCACACTCCTGGTATCCTGTCCCACCCCAGCCAGCCTCTGGAATGAGCAGGAATGATTCCTAGGGCTGTGGCAAGGGTGCTGGAAAGGGATTTTATTTTACACCGCTGAGGATCAGTCTGTACATATTTAAAATAAATAGATGTGCACATAAAAAGAATTACCCCTATTATTAGCCAAGGATGCAGTGGGAGTACCAGGGGAACGGCTAAAGTAACAAAACTTGACACCAGTGATAATAAAAGAGGGAACTAAAGCAAAGAGATCATCCCAGTCTGCCGGGTTTCGAGTGCTTAATCAAAACTGACTTCTACTACTGCAGCTGCAAAAGAAATGTTTCAGGCCTGCCATTAATTTCCATACAATAACCCTCTAATGGGGGAGTTGCCGGGAGAGGAGGGCGATCAATCTGCTCTAATGACACACCAGAGACTCGGGGAAAATGCAAACTTGGAGCAATTTCATGGCAGGTGCAACCTTGGAAAGTACGGCCATTTTTCTGAGTTAATTTGTTCCCCTGATATGTTTGAAATCCATATTTGTATTTTAAAGGTCTAAAATGCAGGATGATTAAAAAATATAAGCAGATTTCTGTAAGCTTTTCAAGTGGGGTAGGTGATACATTAATGCCCCTCCTTGGAGCTAGGACAGCTGGGTGTCTTTTATCATGTGTTGCCAAAAAAGAAGGGAATAGGATTGTTTATTCCAGCATTCCCTTTTTGTCTTTAGCCTTCCCACTTCCCTCCCCAGCCTGGTGCTCATTTGTCTCCCAGCTGAATTGATCCCTAATACTGTAGGAAGTAATAATAGTAATAATCATGGTAACTGCTGGCAGTAATAGTTATTATTCTTATTATTGTTAGCTCTTACAGTGCTCTGTAATGATAATGATTATTATTGCTACAAG
The DNA here is from genome assembly GCA_013398015.1 of Oreocharis arfaki. NCBI lineage: Eukaryota > Metazoa > Chordata > Aves > Passeriformes > Paramythiidae > Oreocharis > Oreocharis arfaki. The sequence goes on along the minus strand of VZRR01002346.1, from coordinate 340,463 downwards.
TTTTAAAACACATAAATGAGTTAACTCAGCTCCTGCTACGCTTTGGGTGCTGGCAGCTCTCACACATCTGAAAATTCCAGCTGCAAATCGTAACAGGAACGACCAACCTGACCCGGGAACAGGCACGGAGCTCATTTCACTCTGGGTCTTGTCCTCAGTGAATATTTTGGTAAAAGCTGCGGGGTAAGGTAGCTTTGGGGTGAATGAGAGCCTTTCTGGGTGCCCTTTGCCTGGGAGAGGGAAAATCCGTGGAAGAGGGGCCCAGGTAGTGCCAGTGCAGGTGTCACCGGGCATGTGGCAGCTCGGCAGTGGGGCCCTGCTCCCCCCAGCTCACTGCCCCCTCCCTTTGGGGTTGGTGCGCTTGGAATTCCCTGCTCTGCTCTTCCCAGCTTTTCTGACAGCTGCTGAGTTTGGGAAGAGGCTCTTCCCCTTCTCCTCCTGCCCCCGGAGGCAGCAGGGTCCTGGCAGGTGCGGAGGGGGCTCCGGGGGTGTCCCAGAGCTGCTGGGGGGAGCACAGGGGGTCCGGGCCCCTCAGCAGCCCCATTCCTGCAGCCCACTCCTCCTTTCACCTGCTGAAAGCCAATCTCACTTACCCTGATTACTCCTTTGCCTTTCTCAGCACTTGAGAACTCCAGCCAGAATCTTAAAAGAATTGAATTTTCAAGGGCTGGAAAGGGCAGGGGCTTTGCATGAGAATCAGTACCTGCCCTGCTCAGCCGCCTTTGTCCTTCCCCCCAGTGCCCGTCTGCATCCTCACATTCGTGCCTTTGTCACGGGCCCTTTGCAGTCAAAGTGAAGTGTGGGCTTTTTTACATTAAAAATGCTTTTTTACATTAAAAATGCTTTTTATTCTCCTGCTGCACTTATGGGATGCTCGTGGCCTCTCTGCTGTGGCCATTGTTATGTTCTGGTTTAGATCCCATTTTAAATACAAACCCTTCCCCACCTGCCCCTGCTCAAAAATCCTGTTCAGTTGCCCCTCCAAACTTCCCAGCAGTGAATGTGCCTTGGCTTTTTCCTGCTCCCATCCTCAGCTTCCATTAGGCCACTTAAATTGATAAACAAAACTACTGATTGTCCAGATGAGACTGCAGGACTTCTGAGAGTTCAGTGATGTCTTCCTGGAGTCTGGTCTCCAGTCAATGCAATGAAGTTCCTGCTTAATTCTCACTGCATCACCCAAATCAATTCATTGAACTCCAGCGCTACAAAACCCAGCAGGTACCAGGCGACACCAAAGACACCAGACCTGAAATGCGCTGAGAGCCTCCTTCCCTGAGGGATTGCTCGGATGGTCTCACACCTAACTTGAGGGCTCTGTGTTTAACCCCTCAGGATTTTTAAGGCCTGACTTCCTCACTCTCGTGAAGGAGTTTAGAAACCCAGTTGGGCTCAACTTGGCTCTGCTTTCTCCTGAATGTTGATGGCAAAATCTCTGCTGTTGAGCAGCTCTTCCCTCCTCTGCCAGGTCCAAAGGGCAAAGGGAGAGGGAGACAGGTGGGTTTTACATCTGCTTTAATGCAATGAAGGAAGGTGCTGTGAAACCTCATGTCTGAATGATGAGGTTAGGAAAAAATAACTTGGAAATAAGGGACACTTTTAAACAAGATCAGACCTCTTGAGTAATTTCCTGGGGGAATAGAGCAGTTTCACCATCCTTTGCATCCCTTGTATCCACATCACTCAGCTGTCAACCACGGGCTGGGAAGGGCCCTGGCCTGGGTCGTGCTGGGCTGGTACTGAGGCGATAAACTGGGACCTCAGCCCTGACTGGAATAGGGCAGGATCTGGGTATGGAACTTCTGAAAAACCCATTAGGTGATAAAACTTGGTTGCTGTCTCTCCTGCTTTATCCCTGGCACCAGCTCCATCAAATTACATCGGTTTTCTCCTGCAAAATCCAGATACCTCCACGTCAGGCAGATTCCCTGTCAATACCTGACAGGCTGATGCAGAGAACAATTTACATTAAGGAAGGAGAGCGGGGATTGAGCGGTGCTGGAGGGATAATGCAACACTTTCCTATCACTTCAAGGTTTTTCCTTCCCCTGCCTTGTTTTCCCTGCCTCTCTGGTGATTTAGGACATGGATTTTTGCTCCTTGCCATCCTGTATTTATGTCTCTGTGTTGCTGGGGATCTACAAAGCAAGGCACGTTCCTGCTGCAATTCTAATTCCTGAAACTTCCCAGACCTCTGAGCAACCTGGGATAGGGCAGGGTTCCCTGCCCTTGGCAGGGGTGGAATGAGATGAGCTTTGAGGTCCCTTCCAACCCAAACCAGTCTGGGATTCCCTTCAGCTCTGAAATCCAGGCTCCCTGAGCTCCTGGGGAATTTGCACCCTCAATCAGCCAGCACAACCCCTTCCCCTTGCGCTGGGAGCTTCTATCCCCATCTCCCATAGGATGCCAAACCCTCTCCCTGTCCATCCAAAGGCAAGGACCTGTAAAAGGCAATTCAATTTCACAGGCCATAAACTGATACATCCACTTCTTGCATTTCTCCCCTTTTTGTTTACGATTTCAGAAAAATCTCGAAGCCTGCNTGTTTTCGATTTTAGAAAAAACTCCAAGCCCGCAAATTTTTTTTTTTTTTTTTTTTTTTTTTGCCTCTGAACACCCATAGTGCAAAGCTGGATTCCAACCACTTGTTCACCAAGGAAAACTTCAGCAAAAACTGGCTGAGTTTGCAGAGTGGCTTTCTGGAGGTGGGTGGCAGGCAGGGGATTTGTGCTCTATTCCCATCAGAGGCAGCTCGTGGATGCAGGCAGAGGGAGCAGCCTTGGGAATCCTCTTCCCATTAGGTCCTTATGACAGTTCAGAAACTCCCTGAGCCATCCAGCAGCAATAATGTTGGGTTTAAAGCAGTGGCTTTGTCCATGGGAAGTGGTGGGTTGGAGAAAATCCAGGTTTTTCCTCCCTTCTGCAGCCAGGACTGTCATTTTCCCTTTGAGCAGCTCCCGTTTGCTCTTCTGAGAGCGACTCTGTGCATAAACAAGCCCCAGATTAAACACAGGCAATACTGCGACATTTCAAAGGGATGGAAATAGAATAACTCATTTTGCCATCTGGACAGAAGTCCCGGGTCTAACAAGTCCGTGTGACTCCGTGCCTTGCTCGTATCATTACTCTTCACCTCTGCTCATAAAGCTCCACCTAGAAAATAATGTAATTTAATTAGGCTGTGCAATCAGGCTGCTGCCGTCACACTCGGTTAAACTGAAGCAGTTGGTGAATTCCATTGTCATTGGGGCTGGAAATAACAAATGTTCCATTAGCAGCCTAATCTTGGGTGCTTTGGGAGAGGGATTTCAGGCCCCTGGAGGGGTGGGATGTTGGGGACGGGAGTGGGGAGCAAAGTCCAAGGAGGGGGACCCAGCCCCGGGAGCCATGGCAGGAATTCCTGATGGAATTCCTGTGGAAATCAAGAACGAGGGGACAACACCATGGTCTGGGAAAGGCACAGGAGGAGGGAGATCACAGCAGTGCTGGAATGTCCCTCCTGTGTCCCTCGGTGTCCTGGGGGAGGAGGCCACCCGGAGTGGGAGTTTCAGACACACCCAGACATTTATGGCACACGGAACACAAACCTGAGCTTTGCAGGACACTCCTGCAGCCTCCACCAGCTGCTCCCATCCTCATCCACCACTTCCAGGTTTTCTTTCGGAGCCTTCCACCTCTCCCCCTTTGCCCATGGGACCTGCAGGGTCATGGCAGATACACCACAACTGCAGCAGGACACGACTGGGTCAACTTTCCCTGAAATGTTCCCATACCATGAGGAAAGAGAAAGCAAAATCCTAAGGACACTTGAATCTTTTGGAAAAAAACACCCCGGAACACAAATAAAGTCATCTTGGTTTGAAGTTCACAAATATTTTGGAAGGCAAATGGATGGGAAGAGTTTAGCCTGCAAACACTTACTTGTCGTGCAGCCTGACTGCTGCTTTTCAACATGCTTTGATCCTCTCCAGTTTTTTTGGCCCAGGCATTAGATAATGCTTTAGAAGCCATTAGAAAAAATGGTGACAATTGAAATGCTTTGAAAAATGACAGTTTGATAGTCTAATAATAGCCCCTACACTGATCTGGAGAAGGTTTTCTGTTCTGTTTTTGTGTTATAATTACGTACAGTGCATTTCAAAATGTCCTTTTCTCCCCAGTAAATAATTTAACCCTTTCATAACCTGCAGCCCTGGAAATGTGGAACACAGAGGTGGAGATCTGTACAGATTTACGGAGGTGTGTGCTCCATAAAGAGCTGCTACAAGCTGCTGTGATGTTGAGAGGAGGGGAAATGGAGAAGATGACAATATTTGTGTTCTTGGAGCAGGGTGACCACGCAGAGTGAGGGCCCCATTCCTGCAGGCTCTCCAGGAAGGTTTTCCATACGGAGAAAACACATCTTGGAGGCTGAGGTGGCTGGGAGCTTGCATTTCATTGCAAGAGCTTGTTTTTGCAAGATGTTATTTGGCAGCGATAAATGAGCAACTTTCAAGCCTCAGAAGTGATTAATTTCTCACTGGAGCTGTCTCTGAGCCTGTCACAGCCTGACAATCCTGACATAAGTGTCATTTATAATGTCACAAGTCTATTCCACATAAATGTCATTACACAATTACTCCGAGGATGAGGAGAGGTTCACCGGGGGAAGAGCGTCTGGTATTAAGTCAATTACAGATCTTAATGTTATTGTTGGGTTGTCCCCTCTCACACAATTGCTTTGTGTCTCACTCGTTCATTTTGTGCAAATTAGCAATTATTTGTTGCAGTGATAGCACCAGGCAGCCCAGGTAGGGCTGGTGTCAGCAGAGCTCTGGCACAGCCCCGCGCGTGCTCCGGGGCTGATCTCACGTGAGGATCGGGGGGCTTTGATACCGAGCCCTCTCCAGACGAGGCCTCTCTCCCCTGCAGCCCCCAGCTCCTCTCTCTGGAAGGCCCCACCATCTGGGGGAGGTGATAAATCCTGCGTGTGCTTTGATAAAGATGGTTGTTTTAATGAGGGGGACTTTTTGTGCCACCAAACAAAAGCGGCTCTTTCTTGTCACAAGGACGGAGGAGTTCAGCAAATTCCCCTGCGCTGCACCTCAATTATGCCTTAAAATTGGCATGAATGGAGCCTCCATTTAGTTCTAACAGGCTTTCATCCCGCTTGGCCCAGGCACAAACAATTCCTAGGCTGGGCTCAGCGCACAGAGGAGATTTGAATTTACTGCACACCCGAGGTGCGGTAACGGAGCTGCCTGGCTGGGAGGGAGGCAGGAGCAGGGATCTGGGGTAGCTCCACAATCCCCATCTCTCCCGGGATACTTGTGGGATCTGAGCCCTGGGTTTGATTGGAGATCACTCAAATCCAGTTCCATTTCTGGGCTGGGAATGAAGCTGCCTTTTATAATATGGGCAAAGATTGGTTCTGAGGGCTCTGAGCATCTCTGTGCTGGCTTTGGCAGAGTGGAGCACTGTGGCACCACAATCTGACTCACAGACATGGAAATGTGGAAAAAGGCCAGGAATTTCCATGATAATCCTCCAGATTTGCACCAAGACAACCGAGATGAGGATCAGGCCTTTTAAATTGCTCCCTTTGCCTGTTTGCTATTCTGGGAAGCTATTGTTCTCAAAGGGACATCTTTAAAGCAAAAGCTGGTAGAATAATTTATTTGCGAATAATTTATTCAGTGATTGATGGGAAAAGCTGCTGAATAAATAATTCACTGAATGCTAATGGAACATCAGAGATGGTCGAATAATGAAAATGTTTATTTGCAAATAATTTATTCGAAGAAAAATGCTGAAACGTATCAGCTCAATTATTCTTGGTGAATAATCCAGTCACTCAGCCAGCCCACTGTGACATGTCGCACAAAGATGCTGTTCCCAACAACAGCAGAGCTCCAGGTACAGAGCCCTGTTTGCTCTGATCTCCTGCTCTCCAGCAAGAGCAGTCATGAGGAGAAGGTTGGCTGAGAAAGTTGAGCTCAGACTAAAGGCTGGGCCCTGACTCTACGAGTGATGAGAGTTTCACATCATCAGCCTCTGCCACCCCGAATTTACTGTCGTTGATAACAGCAGCTCAGATCTGGAATCCTCTCTGTAACTCTGACCTCTGCACAGTTTATAAAAGCATGGACTGGGGAGGGAGTCCTGACTGTGGAATCATGGAATGTCCTGAGCTGGGAGGGACACACAAGGATCAATTCCAACCCCTGCCCTGCACAGACACCCCAAAATGCCACCCTGGGCATCCCTGGCAGCGCTGTCCAAATGCCCCTGGAGCTCTGGCAGCCTCAGGGCCGTGCCCATTCCCTGGGGAGCCTGGGCAGGGCCCGTCAACCTCTGGGGGAAGAACCTTTCCCCAATATCCACCCGAAAAGCCCAGGCTTCACCCACAGGGTGACATTTTTAGACATGAGCTCTGAGAACTTCAATTCTAAACCTGCACTGACCACAGCAAAAGGAAATAAATTCAGCAGAACTTTTGTCACTGATGTCCCTCGTGTGGCAGATGTTTGGAGGGCCCAGGCTCGGGGGCCCCAGGCAGGGACCCCATGCAGGGACCCCACGCAGGGCAGGTTCTGCAGGTCCTCAGCTGTTCCATTTGCCAGAGGAGACCTTTCCTGCTTCCCTGCAGCTGTACAGCAGGGCTCAGGTGCTCCTGGAAAATTGAAGTGATTTTGTGATGATACTGGAGCTAATACCAGAAAAATCTAAATTACATTTTAAAAGGAATCTACCCTTTTATCTTTTAACCTTAGGCCTCTCCCTCTCATGCAGAAAAATCAATCTTGACTAATCTACTGACCAAGTAAAAGTGAAAAGGGGAACCCATATAATCATGTACTTTATCTTCTTTAAATATTTTTTTACAGAAGAGGAACTCATATAAACACGTACTTTATCTTCTTTAAAATATGTTTTACAGAGAAGCTCAGCAAAACATCCAAAGCTTCCTCGTGGCTCTTAGGAGAAAACCCCATTGTCCTGAAAGAATCCATCATTGCTCCTGAGGGAGAGTCTGGGGAGAAGCAGTGAACAGATCCCCCCCAGCTGTCACGTTGTTTAAGGGAATTCCACCTCACAGCTCTGCCTTCCCTGCTCCTCCTGGCAGCGGAATTCCCAAAGCCTGGCTCGAGACACAACTGCAGGAATGACCAGGTGAGGGGTCAGCAGGAGCCAGGGGCACATGAACTGCTGGGGGTTTGGAATCAGCTGCAGGAAAGCTCTTCCCATCACTTTATTTCTTCATGATTTATCTGTTTTAAATGGCTGGCACTCCAGGCAGGAAAAATTTCTTCAGCAGAATCCCTCTAAGCATCTACCTGGGATGTGGAAAGGAGGCACTGTGTGACACCTGTGCAAAGGGAAGCTCTGCCCAGACTCCTGTCTATCAGAAATCATCTCGTTTCCTCGTTTGCTGTTTCTCTCCTCCAATGGCTTTGCATCAGGCAGGATTTGTAACCAGGACAAAACACAACCCCTGGCAGTGGAACTCTGGGCACCCTGCTCTGCTGCTCTCCCTGCATGGACAGGGGAGGTCTGGGACAATAAAAGGCTTTGCCTTTTGTTTTTAAAGGTTTCCCAAACTTCTGATGAGATGTAGATCAGGCCTTGGGCCAGGTTTGGAGTTGTTGCATCTCTTGTCCAAACCGTTCTGCTTGTGCCTGGCTCGAAGCCAGCCCCTCCCTCTCCACGAGCCTCTCAGTGCTGCAGTCCCAGGTGCAGCTCAGGTCATCTCTCCCATCCCTCACTGCTTTATCATCTTGTTTTCCCCATTTCCTGCTGTGATCTATGGAAGGAGGCGCCGTTCCCAAGAGCGGGAGCAGTAAATCATGTGTGCTGTGTGTGTGCAGGATCCGGGTGTGTGGCCGGAATGCCAACGAGAGGGTGCTGCCAAGGAGGAACTGCAGGAGAGACCTTGGAGGTTCCTGGGACAAGGCACAGGAGAAATGGCACCGTTTTCCCTCGGTAATGGAGGCCCATTTGCTCCTCTGAGTAACTGAACTCATCTCCTCGGGGGCAGATGAGGCAGGCAGGGACCAGAGCCCTGCTCAGGGGGGGCTCCGAGCTCTCCGTGGAGATGAGTTCAGCCGGGATGACTGAGAGGTTTGGCAGGGCAGGGAGCAATAAACCCCTCGGAATGATGTGTGGATGTGAGATCTGCTGCCCAGCGATGAAAACCATCGGTGGCTGAGCTGCAGAGACTTCGGATCTGCTGACACCCGGCTGGAGCGGGGCTGGTGAGTTCCCGGTGCCTCCCCAGGGCTCTGATCCCAGGGATGCCGGGGGCTCTGGGAAAGGCACAGGAGGGACCTGCGGCCGTGCTTTGGCCCCGCACTGCCCCGAGAACCCGCAGCAAACACAATTTTGGGACATTTCCATCCTCTTCGTGCTGCCCTACCTGGATCTAAAAATAACAGAGCCGTGCTAACTATATTTCCTTTGTGGTTCCACCCAGCCACAGCAGAACCAGCTCTGGGCTGTTTTATTCTCCAAATTTCTGGCTGTATTAGCACTGCCAGAATCCCTGATGTATCACCTTGCAGGGAGTCTAAAAGCTTGTCAGTGCCTTACTTTGCATTTTTGTTCTGGGTTCAAAGCTGACGGCACAGCTGAACTGGAATCCTTTCTCTGGCTTGCCGAAAGAAACGTAAGAGAAATCTCATTTTTAAAAAGTATGAAAGGACCATAAAAATAAGCCTTTCACTAAGCTGATCAACTCAGGCTCTGTATAGCAAAAAGGATTCAGAATGAGTGGCTGATAATACAGGCTTCGGTTTGTGAGAAATGAATTAGAGAGATGGTATTTGAAAGGACTATTTCATTTAGGTGTTTTGGTGGCATAAACCCAGCTGCTACAGTTAGAGTGCAGCAGGCTCAAATATTATTTAAAAGTTAATTCATATTTTTAGCATATAATTTCTAATTAACTTGCTGTAGTTATCTTGTTAAATGTCAATTAAATCCGGGAGCATTTCTCACAGGTTTCCTGTATTCATAAAATGTAATTATACAGCCATTGCTCATGTAGCCCTTATTATTGGTATAATCTACAGCTAAATATATCTCTTACATACTAATTATACATCACTAAGTGCTATATTGATAATCAGTAATTGATTTAGCACAAGCAATTGTCATGTTACCTCTTGAAATGTCAACCTGAAGGACTTGGAATTAAAAGTTCTGGCCACAAGTTGTGTCTGGGGCTGAGCTTTGCTTGGGCTGGGGAGGGGCTCCTGTGCTGGAGCTGGGAAGCCGAGGCAGCCCCTGCTCAGGGATTGGGGCTGGCTGGGATGGGGCTCCTGGCGTGTCCTGGTTTTGTGCTGGAAAAGCGAGGGTGGCTCTGCTGGTGAGAAATGAGGGCAAACTGGGCTGGCAAGGAATTCAGCACAAAAATAAGGGAAGAGGCAGGAGAAGACTTGAGCAATTTATCTCCAGAAATCCTTCTTTTAAAATCACAGAAATCCCGGGATGGTTTGGGTTGGAGGGACCTTAAAAATCATCTCATCCCACCCCTGCCAAGGACAGGGACACCTCCCACTGTCCCAGGCTGCTCCAAGCCCAACTGTCCAGACCGGCCTTGGGATCTTCCAGGGATCCAGGGGCAGCCACAGCTGCTCTGGGCACCCTGTGCCAGGGCCTGCCCACCCTCACAGGGAACAATTCCTCCCCAGTATCCAACCCAAATATCCCTTCTTTCAGTTTAAGGCCATTCCCTTTGTCCCATCCCCATCTGCCCACGTTAAAAGCCACTCTCCCTCTTTTCTCTCATCCACTGAAGGAGGCCCATCCTTTCTGAATTCCCACTGGGTTTTTGTGCTGGTACCAGAATAAAGGGCAAAGCTTGGGGTACTCCTCACTGAATCCGATTTCTCCTCCTGCCCAGCTGTGTTTTCCTGAGCCTGTGGGGCCTCGTGGGGCAAGGCTGGGCTGGGTCTGAAGTCACTGTGGGGTTGTCTCGTCACGTCCTGCCCAGCACCAGCCCAGCTCCACGGCTGACCTCCCTCTTCTGAGGCAGCATTAATTACAACTCAACAATTAGCAGGAAGTACCTGAAGCCCCAATTAACTGTGATCTATAACTGTGGCGGTCCAGATGAAAAAAGGGAGCAAAAAAACAGAAAAGGAAAGGAAAACCCACCACAGAGAAGCTGAGAAGGCCTTAATTAGATTTGCACATTTGCTGCCCAGCAGTACCTTGGAGGGAATACTATTCCCAGTCTCTCCCAGCCTGTCTCCAGTGCGAGCCAGCTCCTCCCTCCCCCTTGCTGTCTCAATGATATTTACTGCTCCATCAGTGTTATTTGGAGTTTGGATCCCCCTGTCCCTTGCCAGCTCGGGATGTGTCTGTGTTGATATTGATGTTATTCAAACAATGATCTTCCCTGCCCCTGTCACTTTGCATCGCCCGTTTCACGCAGCACAACCCCAGCAAACGAGCAGCAGCCTCTGCCTTTTTCCCATTTGTGCTTTCCCCCTCTTGCTGGAAGTGGTATTTAAATTAAAGCATGCGTTGTGTTCTTTTCCTTCATCCTGTGTTTCCTAAGGCAACCAATTTTATAGATCTGGGAAATGGAATCAATATGAAGTTGGATTGTCCTTATGAGATCCTCTTAATATCCCAAGAGAGCAGGCTTGGTACACCAGGATTAAGGAAAGGGAAAATTACTGAGGGCAGGGTTCTTCAGAGGGCTGTTTGTGTGCACGTTGTGGACAAATATTGAAATGTGGAAAACAGGATCCAGGGGTTTGTGTGGCTTTAATTGAAACCGTTTGTAATCTTCATTCTCTTAAATGACACCTTTTATCTTCCTTGGGATCACATGGTGGGTTCTGCTGCACATTGAGTTCATAAAATATACAAAAATTCAGTGTTCTTTGGAGAAAATTCATTTTGAGTGATGGGGCAGGGATGGCAATTCAAATAATAACTCTGAGTGATGTAAAAATGAACCCATTCTTCAGAATGTTAAAGCTCTGCAGAGCTCTGTGACCACCACCAGCTCATTTTTATTTTGCATGAAAACAAATTCTCCAAAACTCAATGAAAGACTTGCTTATTTCTGAGTAACTTTTTTTATTGATTCATTGAGGACAAAGTTTTCTGGCTCGCTTAGAGCATTCCCTGCAAGAGGGGGAATGTGTTTGCTCACAATTATCCCTTGGTGCTGGTGGTTTCATAACCAGAGTTCATTAGAAATGAAAACTTAATTGAATTAGGCTGGTTACCCTTGGGGGAGCAATCAGGAGAGGCAGAAATGTTCTCTCTGAGGGGACAGTTCTGCTTTTCTCCAGGCTGGAGGAGCAGCCCCTGCCCAGTCCCTCTCCAGGGATGCTCCCAGCTCTTGGTTGCTCCCTTTCTTCAGTCGATTCTCTCTTTATTGGCTTCCTCTTTTTGAACTCAATTATTTCTTTTTCCGCTGCCAAACAGCTCCATCAGCTGACCTGGCCCTGCTGCAGTGCTGGAATTTTCCTCCTGCCAGGGCTGGCTGTCCCTGTGCTGTCCCTCTGTGTCGCTGGCCAGGGTGGATGGACTCTCCTTCCCTCATCCCTGCCCATCTCCTGCTCAGGAATATTGATCCTGCCCAAGCAGCAGGATCCCAATTTCCCACCCAACTCTTCCACGGCCTAATCCTTAATACTGGGGATTTGCTGTGCTTTCAGTGTATCTCGTTCCAGTTTCCATCACGGTGAGTGTGGGAAGCAAGAACACCCTGAGTCGTGACGAGCCTCCTCAGTGGTGCAATTAAAATTCTGTCCTCGTTTCCTTTTAAAATGCTCCAATATTCCTGCAAAAGGCCTTTCCCCAGGGCAGGGGTCTCCCCGTCAGCTCCTCAGCTGCAGCAGGGATCTGGAATCCAGGTGGAAGAGGAGACAAGGGAGCTTGGCCAGGAGAGGGAAGGGATGGGGAATTGGAGATGAGGAGTTGGAACAGGAAGAGCAGCAAGAGCAGCCAGGACTGAAGATGATGAAGATCAAGTATCCAAGATTAGAGCTCTAGGAGTTCTCTCTCTGCAGCATGTGGTGGAATTTTACCCAATTTGCAGTGTTGGCATTTGCCTTTCTATTTTTTTTTTTTTAATATATGCTCATCTATTTACCAAATTCTAGAAAGAAAAAAGGAACTGGGAGTTATATGGATTCAGTGTGCGTAACAAAAATGTGATACCACATATTCCCTGTGAATATTTTCGGGATAAAAAGGCAGAGAGAAATCAGATAAATGCATCAAAAGGAGTCAGCTGTCTGCCAGAGCTTGTTTTAAATATCAAATTAGAATATAATGGTATGCACAGTTTCCATATCAAATCATGACTTTATTGGCAGGGACTGGAAGGTGACGCAGCTCCACGTCCTCCTACATCCCTGGATAATGGATGAATGAGTGTTAAATGGAATAAAAGCAATTTTGGGATCGAATGCAGGCTGAGTTGGACATTCCTGGGGTTCAGATGGGAGTGGCTCCTCCAGGTGATGGTGGCTCTGTGCCCTGGTCCTTCCAAGGGGACATCACCAAGCCATGGGCTGGCCCTGCCTCTGCCTCTCCTGCACCTGGGAGGGGTCGGGATCAGCCTGAGGGTGTTTATTTGGGGTATCCTGGCAGCTCTTAACCCCGATCTGATGTCAGTGATTGCCCAGAAATGCTGAAGTTGTTCCCCCCTACACCAGCAGTGATGAGAGCCAGAGTGGATGAGGTATTTAATATATCCCATACTGGTTTTTTTTAAGTAAAAAGGCAATAATGGAAGCAGAACATCTGGGAGCAGGCTGGGAGCAGGTACTGTTTAAATATCTATGATCTGCTTCTGTAACCATCAGTTCCAAGCACAGGTGGAGCTTGGGGCTTTGCCTGGGCCTGGGGCTTGGGCAGTGAGGGAAACCCAAAAGCAACAAAGGAAAGCAAAAGCGATCCCAGCGGGATCTCTCAGCAGGAATGTGGGGCTGCTCGGGGTGATGTCCCCTCGTGGGAAATCCGTGGTGACTGACACAGTGAGGGCCACTGAGAACCACCCACGGGGTTTTGTGCCCCAGCAGATAAAGATGAGCAGGCTGGGTGAGTGTGACGAGACAATTCCCATGGAAGAGGCAATTTCCAAGGGGTTGCCAGCACAAAGCCCTGCTTTAGGTGCAGTTCAAGGCTGCGGCTCTTTTGGACGGGGGTGGGGGGGAAGACAAAGAAAATGGAAATATTCCTTTCCAGGCTGAAGATATATTGCTGTAATATTTCTGGTGCTTTGGTCTCTATTCCCTGCTGGCAGTCCCAGCTCTCCAGTAGCTGTGGGCTGTCTGTCAGAGCCGCTCTCCCTCACGCACAGAGTATTTGTTAACTCCAATGATTTGAGGCAAACAGGGAGGTGCTGTGCTGGAGAAGGGTTTTTCAGATAACTGCCTGAGGCACCAGACATTTTGGAATCAAAATCTGGAAAGCAGAGTCATTATTTCTGTTGTTTTAGTGCCTGCTTTTATTCTCTTTCTTATTGACAAATGTTCCTTAACCTATCTTGCTGTGGGTGGTTTTCTTCACATTTGCACTTTACAGAGCTGTTAAAAATGTAAGAAGAAAGAAAAAGACTTTGTTTAACCATCTTGGCAGTGTGTCCTCCTTCGTGCTCCCTCACCCTTTGCTGTCTCTTTTTTGACTTCTGATCTGTGGACAGAGACTCTGCAGCTTTCCTTGTGAGATGGGAGTGGGAGGTGTGTGGGACAAATGGGGGTAGAAGGGAAATTTCTCTTCAGCTCCCTCTGGTGAAGCGTCAAACAAATCCCAGGGTTCGCCTTGCTGAAGAAGCCACCTCAAGGTGTAAAATAACTCCCCTGAAGGAATGTTTCAGCATCGGAAGAGGCTCCACAGGGCACGGGTGCACTCAGCATCCCTGGAAGTGTCAAAAAAATGAGTGGAGACGTGAGACTCCATGATGTGGGGTAGTAGGGTCAAAGGTTGGGCTTGATGATCTTGAAGTTCTTTTCCAACCTTAATGAATCCATGATCCATCCCTGTGGGGGTGTGATTTTAGTGACATCCCAGAGCTCAGGTCAGGGCCCTGGAGGCTGTTGAAGCAAAGCACTCGGCTTGTGCTGCTCAGGGGTTGGGTTTAGGGTGTAGAACACACGGAGCAAGTGAATAAAGTGCTGTAAAAATAGGGAGAGAAACAGAGAGGAGATGACAGAGCTGGGACTGCTCAAGTCGTTTGTCTCAATGACCTCGGGAGGTCTCAGGTGCCTGGAAGGAATTCATGGTTATTCATGGGCATAATGGGAACAAAAAAAAAGAGAAAAAGGATGGGATGTGAGGCTCAGAGGAAATGTTTTCTTCCAGCAGCACAATGAGAGCAGCAGTGATAACCTGCTCCTCCCATTCGCAGCAGCTCGGAGCTGTGATCCCTTTGTGAGCCCCACAAATCAAAAGGACAATCTGTGTTGAGTTCAGGGAGAGGCTTTGTGTGCTCCTGATGGGGACAGTGACAGAGAACACTCCTGGGACCGGCTCTCCTCGACTGATGAGTCTCCGAGCAAGTCCTGAGGAAGGAGCGGTTTTCAGGAAGAGGGAACATTTTTCATCGGCTCTCCTCGAAATGCACAGCCGAGTTTTTGGTTAGACAGCCCTCTTAAGGCATCTCGCACTGTTGCAGGAGTGCCAGCTGCTCCAGCCCTGCCGTGGAGCTCAGAAATCGAGTCCTACACAGAGCAGCAGGAGTCAGGGGTGGTTTTTTGTCGCTGCTCCACGGAGTCAAGGGCTGAGGGCACTGAGCCGTTCCCTGCTGACCTCTCTCCTTTGGGAATGGCATTGGGATGTGGGGTGCTGTTGTGAGGGACGCGGGGAGCAGCCCCCACTCCTGTGAGGAGGGGTTCAGATCTCTGCTTGTCAGAGAAATCAGGGAGGCAGCATTTGAGCTGCTCAGGGGTGCAGCAGGAGAGGGGCTTGTTCACCCTGACCAGGGGAAGTACTTCAGGGAAAGAGGTTTTGTGCACAGACCTCTTGGGAACATCAATGTTCTGCTCTTAAAAGGACAAAATTTCCCTCTTTTTTTTTTTTTAATTTGTATTTCATTCTTCATTGGCAGTACTGACAGACACTTGATAAATCTGAATTGCACGTGTTTGTCTCCTCAGTAAACCCTTAAACCCAGGGTTTAATCTATTGCGGAGGTGCTGTGGATTTTCGGAGCTGAATACACTGACTCTCAACCCCCCCTCACAGCTTTCTAACAGTATGAAAATGTAATGTGATAACAGAAACACCTCCAGGTCCTCAAGTCATTCCTTTTGCCTGATAACATTCAGATCAATCTATGTACCAGTATTATTAATTGCAGCATTTTATTTGCATTTTTAAACCTGTTTGATTAACCTGCCCTTGCACTGCAGAGCTCAGCGTCTAGACTGACAGCTCTGCACAGGAAAATTAGGGATATAAACTTGTTTGCGGAGATTAGGTGGAATCTTTGCAGTTCTCTCCGCAGCCTCCCCAAATGAGCTCGAGCCCTATAAAGACAGGGAAGATCTTTATCGGATTTCTCAGGCAGCGGAGGTCTGGCAGCCCTGACTCTGAACTCGCCTTAAATTTCCCCCCTTCCCTGACAGTGGCCATAAATAAGGCCGCGTTTGCCGGGAGATCTGTGGCACAGGACGGGAATGAGGATGCGGGGCTGGAGCGGCTCCGGCCGGGGCACCGCGCTAGAGGGGGCTCTGCGACAGCGGCACCGCCAGCGGGGATCCCCGCCCGAGCCGAGCCGCGAGTCTCGGCCTCTTCTGGTCATCGCACAGCCGCGGACAGAAAAAAGCCGAGAAACCCGGCTGTAACCCAGCCCCGATGCGCTTCCCCTCAGCGCATCCGCCCGGCTCGGGGTCATCCGAGCGGCTCAGGGAGCGCAGGTCTGGGGGCAGAGGCTGCACCTCTGCTGGGCTCTGCCCAGAGCCCTTCAGGGCACAGGGACCAGCCTGACTGCCCTGGCAGAGGCAGAGGAGTTTTAATTGCTGTGTTGCAATAAACTGGGTGTGACACGTAAATATTGCAAGTGTCACAAGTTTCCAAAATCACAGCAGCAAATTTCTGTGCTTGTTTCCATCCTGGGCGAGGATGAGCAGTTTGTTTCCAATTGGATTGCTGGTGTAATAGAAATATTATCCTGACAGCCAAGCTTGCTCTCCCACCTAATGCATTTTCCACTTTTTAATGCTGATTTGGGGAAATGTGGCTCTTGCAATTTGCATCCAGCTCTCAGGAAGCGATGCGTTATGAGAACATCTCATGTACCTGCAGAAATCACTTCCACCAAGAGCCTTACAGGTGGTAGTGCTTTTATTTTAAAATACTGCTGTAGAAATGGTGTGCTTCTGCTTTAGCCTGTGAATTAAGGACACTGGGAACCTCAAACACTTCTGCTGGGAAACGGGGAAGGCCCAACTGCAGCCTGAGTGCTATAAACGACCCAGATCCAGTATGGAAATGAGTTATTGAATTTATTGAGAACTCAACAAAAATCCGCAAAGCAAAAGGGGACAGCGCTGGGAGCGGCGCTGGGTGCCAGAGGTTCCTCCACAAAATGCCCACATGTCCTGCTCTCCTGATATTTCCATAGGATAATATCATAATCTCCAACATTATAACTCATAATTCATCATCAATACAACATATGGTGAAAGCCAACTTTCAGTAATTCATTTATAACACTGACGATAACAGAGCAGTGAGTGAGGAGCTTCCCAGCCTTGCCTTCCTCACCTGCAGGAATACCACAATTTGCTACCAGAGAATGCAGTCAGAGCACTGTAAAATAAACTCCAGTGGGAGTTTCATATTGGCACTGGCATGCCCCAAACACCCAGGCATTATGGAATTGCATTGAAAGAGCTTTCACAGCCAGAGCTGGGGCTTTGGGAGACTAGGCCTTCCAAGGCACTGAAGAGTTTATTAAATTCTCTTTCCATTTGTGTGCAGCCTCATGGTCTGAGAGCAGATTGGTTGTGAAATTTTCATCAATTGGTCATTAGTGGGTCATCAATTCATAGCTGTGGCTGAGTCTTTCACAAACACAAGAAGTGAGGCTGGAGCAGAGCCAGGGTAGGACTGGCCTGGGGTTCCAAATCCCGGGGATGCTCCCAGTTCCACAGTTCGGGTTCATTATTGGGGACATATCTATCAGATGCCTCTTCTGGGGCTGAGCTGTTGCTTCCTGTTCTTGCCTCAATGGAAAAGATAAAGTTTTCAGAGCTGTCAGTCTGGGCTCTACAAGAAGCAGTAAAAATAAACTTAAAAAGTAAATCTCGAGCAATTGGAAAAGATGGTGCTTTGATATAGTTTCCTCCAGCCAACTTGCAGCCTAAGCAAAATTATACACAGCCTTTGCCAAGCTCAAGGTTTCCAGAATGCTTTGATTTCCCCCTTCTTTTCCCTGCATTGTTTGGCACTTTCAGGGTGCAGCCCCAGCAGGCGTCACAGACATAACAGGGGTGTAGGAACACGGGCTTTAATGGCAACACGACAGAGACATCACCAGGGATCCAGGGAAAAGGGAAGGGGGCTGGGGTGGGGGGAGACAACCCAGTGCTGCAGGAGGCTGAAGGCTGGAGAGGTGTTTTGCCACAAGTTTTATTCATCAGTGGCATTGCTGAGTCAGAGAAGAAGCATCTACATAAAAAGAGCTGCTTTTGGATCACGTCCTAATGCAGACATTTCCTACTGGATTTTTTTTACTGATGCTCCAGCATCAGTAAAATCATTCCCCCTCCACCCCCCCAGTCAATTCACAGCAGTTCACAGAGGGAACTCAATGAGGAAATGGTCCCAGTTGTGAATCTTTGCAGGGTTTTCGTGGAGGGCCCTCAGTGCCCACCTGGGATTTCCCCTGTGATAAAAATAAATGAGCTCAGGCGTGACTTCCCAGGCTGGGTTGGCGTGCAGAACTCACATCTAGCTACCTGGAGCTCATGACTTTTTCCTGGGTTTTTTTTTTTACTCTTCAGGGCCTTTACAGGTTGGGAGAGAGCAGAGCCTCCCCCAGAGCTCTCAGGTCCTGTCCTGAATGGGGCTCTGCAGGTGCTGCGGTGTCACCTCAGAGCATCCTGGCCCTTGCACAGCGTTCCCTGGCCCCTTCTCACTCACCACGTTTGTATTGCTGCTGATCCCACTTCCCCACCAGAGGAAGTGACAGAAAAATGCCAAAGTTCCAGGTTACTCCTCCTTGGCAGGAAGCAAAATCTCTCAGCTGCTTTTCCCTGACTCACCCTGCAGGGATGAGCTCTGGGTTTTAAGGGAGGCTTGGAGAAATCATTGCAGGGCAGGACCAGCACTTGGGTCCCCTAATCTGACAGAATTTGGCACCTGGTAACGCATTAAGGGTTGACTGTGCTGTACAGGAGATGACAATGGAGCATCAGGGCTGGGAATAAATCCCCAGGAACGGGAGCCGCTGTTTGGTTTTGCTGTCTCACTGTGTTACAAGGAACAATCTCCCTGCCTCTGGTTTTTATTTTGTTTTTGGCTCACAGGTTGTTCTGGTGCTCGCACTGGAAAGGAAACAGGAAAAAAGTTGTACCTCTTGTCTTCCTCTTTTGGTTACAATTAATCTGATTTGTGTTCAGCAAGAGCCATTCCCACTTGTACACACAATGCAGCAGCCCTGCAACTACAGTTCCTTCTACATAAATCAATCTCTGTTTAATTTTAGCCTGTACTGAACTTGACCAAACCCTCAGGAATTGGTTATAAAAGCTCTACAAGTGCAGCTTTTTATTTGGATCAATTTTGAGGGCTGTAGGCAGCTATTCCATAATGTAATCACTGCTCATGGAAAGTGGAAATGGAATTCTTTATTGTTTACAATGCAAATCAGACAACAAATTCGGAGTAACCTCTGCTGCCTGCATTGTTCTCAGTTTTGGAAACTTAACTTGCAAGTTAAAAGTAGGAAAGTTTTCAGTACTGCAAGGAAGACTCTTATTTTAAAATATTCATTTTAAAATCATTTATCGTTTAACATCCATATGGCTGTGGTGTAACAGGGCTACATTATCTATGGACAGCTAATAACTTTAATTGGGCTTTAACGGGGGAAATGCTTTTTCTGTGTGTGCAGCCACGTGATCCTGCACTGGTCCTCAGCCACACTGAATGAGAATGAGGGGGTTCATAACTCAGCCAGTTTGGATATTCCAAAGCTCACTGCAGGCGGGAGACCCCCAGTGCTGGGGGTGAATGTCCCTCACCCCAGGGGCTGCTGTGATTGTCATGAATCCCCTGGAGCAGACACTGAGAGAGGTGGGAGAGGCCCTGGGCTGTTGGAAAGCCAAGAAACCTCAATTTTATCTAGAAATGGGGCAGGGCTTGGCATGAGACGATCTTCAAGGTCCTTTCCAGCCCAAACCATCCCGTGATCCCACGAAATTCCACAATCCGACTCTTGGCTTACAGCTTTGGAGGAGTTTTGCATTTCTTGATGAAGCTGAGGCTGGGATTTTATTTTTTTCCAAGTCTTCTCCTACCTGGTAGTGAATGAATCCCGAAAAGATTCCTGTCACTTTACAATGGGAAAGGAGACAGATTGCACCGTGGCTTCAGCTTTCATTTTAATACCTGCCAATACCACTTTGCAAATCCTGGAGTGTAATGCTAAAAAAAAAAAAAAAAAAAAAGGGCAAAAAAAAGGGGGTAAAAAAATTTTTTTTAGGGTGAAAAAAAAAAAAGAGAAGTGTAGCTAACATGAGGTTAAAAAAATGTCTTTAGTGTGTAAAATATGAAGCTGGATGACACATAGGCAGCTGCAGATGCACTAATTTGATTTCATGCCTTAGAATCAACTGTTCTCCTGCACTGAAAGGCGCATTTACATCCATCTGTCAGAGTAGGTTCCTTGTCTTTCCAGAGCTGCTCCGCTCTTGTTTCACCCCAGGTTTTCATCCCGTGCTCTGCTCACAGGGGCGAGTTTGGAGCAGCCCTTTCTTTTCCCAGCCCAGCCATGTTTTTCAGGAACTTGCAACAAAAATCTATTTTTTATTTTCCCCCCCATTATTTTCTCTCCCTTCCGAGTCTCGGGGTATTATTACCGGATTAGGAGACACAGAACACAGGATCTGAGTGTTTGAGCTTTAATCCTTGAAAGCCAGAGCCCGGCCACAAAGCTGGGTTCATGACACTGGGAATTGCTGGGTTTATAGCAGAGGGGAGCTGGGCACTGGGGGGAAGTTGGGCACTGNCCTGGGAGGGGGGTGGTAAGGGGGGTGGTGGCCGTGCTGGGGGGGCACAGGGGGTCACTGTGGGCTGGGGGGGCTCTGTGGGCACAGGGGGGCATGGCCAGGGAGGGGTTGGCATGGAAACAACAAGGCGCCAGCAGAGTGATGGAGTACCCTGAGCTGGAAGGGACCTGTATGGTCCAGCTGGAAGGGCTGGATCTCTGCCTGGGAAGTGTAGGATCCCTTCCTGGGAAGGGCTGGATCCCTGCAGCACGGGGCCAGCAGGTGCCCTCCGGTGTCCCTGCAGGGCCACGGGGCCACCTGCCCCAGGCCAGGCTTTCCTGTTGGGTTTGGTTTGTCCACACAGCACAGGGCAACTGAAAATCAGATTTGGATCTTGTCCTGCGCTGCAGGTACGAGCAGAATCGATATTTTTCATATTCTCAGCACAGCGGGAAATCCTGGAGATGGAAATTAAAGGTGTCTGACAAGCTGCTGGAGCAGCAAAGCTCCCCTCGCTTTTCCACCTGGCTTGGAGTGAGCCACTCATGGAGTTCCTCAGAAGTTAAAACGGGGTTATGAGTGGATTTGGCCCTTTTAAATACAGTAGCCATCAAGGTCCCATCACCCCTCAGGTATTAATTTGCAATACTCCACTGGATCTGTTGTTCTCATCAGGCTAAAACATGCTGTAAAACAAACCCTGGGTGGAAATGTTGTACCAGGAGAAAATCCCAGTGAGCTGCTCAGTCTGTAGTGCTGGTGGGTGAGGGATTTTTGCTGCTACGAGGTACAATGAGCTCCCTGGTGCTTTTTTCTGCTTGTAGGGAAGAATCAACTCATGGTAGTAGAAGCTGTAACAAATTCTTGGCAAAGAGAAACAAAAAGCCGAGGTCAGTGCTGAAGCTGCGTGAAGCTTCTTAATTTTTGCTTCATGAATTTCCATAGTGCTAAATTGACTCTAAAGTGAAGAGGGAATTGTCATGTCTTTACCCCAGGTATAATTACTCAAATTCCAGCTGAAAGACATCACAAACTGCTCTGAGCTGGGCTGTGCAGCGTTTCCTTCTCTTGGCAGGGGCTTGGCTGTGCTCCTGGGAGGTTTCAAACCAGCAGCTGCTACGGAGAAAGGGGCAGACAGAATGCCTGGAGTCCCAGCATGGCTCTGTATGAGCACCCTGAACAATATTTAAATGATTTTAAAGCAGTAAACCAGGGCAAGAACTGTGAGTGAGTGTTATTTCCCTGCTGATGAGATAATGATTGGGGTCAGGCAGGGGCTCACTCGTGTTAAAGGACGCAGGTATTCAGTGGCATTGTGGGACACCCAGAATCCTGCAGCAGCTTGATTTCTCTAAAACATTTGAAACCCTCAATATGCTCAGAAAACCCCTTGATTTCTGTTATTCAGACGCACACGAGGGCGTGTTACTGTTCTGATGTGTGAGTGAAACTGCTGCGCCCCAATGAGGCATGGTGGGAAGGAATCCCTGTCAGAGCAGGGAATTGTGGCTCTGGGAATGCTCCTCTCCGGGGGCTTCAGCTGGGGCAGGGCTGCAGAGTGAGGGGTTCTGGTCAGGAAGGCAGAGCCCACCCCGGCTGGGGGTGGCTGGCTCTGGCCACAGAGCCCTCCATGAGCACTTTGCTCCTGGTCCTCCTGCAGCAGGAATGGTTCTGGTTGGGTTTAGCATTGCCAGGTGAAATACAGGAGAATCTCCTCTCCTCTTCTAATTCTGTCTTCTCCAGCGTGGAAATTAAAACTGCTTCCTCAGAGGGACCTTTACCTTCTACATCACACAGCCTCACCCTCTCCCTCCGACTTGCCAACACTTAATGGGCTGTAGGCAGCCAAACCACGAGGCTGTGAGCAGAGAGAAATGATAATTCATTCGGGATGGAAGCAGGAGGCAAAATGTAATCCATCATATCTGCTCTATCTCATTATGGAGGTGAGATACAAGAGAGGGCAAGCTGTTAATAAACTGGTGGATGAAGTTATTTTACCAATCCGTTACAGCAAGCGGGGATAGACAGGGGTAGAAGTGCATTATTCACACCTTTTCCTAATCCTTTTGTTCCCTATGCTGTGGAAATGCCTTTGTAGAGCCGGGAGAGCAGCCTGGCTCAGGGAGCTGCCGTGCGCACCTCACACCTCTCCAGCCTGGGGGTGAATTCCCCTTTGGGAGCTGCAGGAGGGATCTCCAGGCTCAGGGGGCAGGGGTGGTGCTGACTTTGCAGAGCCGTTCTCTGCCACAGCCACAGCAGGTTTTCCCCCCGGGAATTGTGTCCCCTTCCCCCAGGGGCTCTGGGAGCTGCCTCTGCCATCCCTGCAGGCTGTGAGGGGAGCCCATCCTGCTCCTGCTGGGGAACATTTTGGGCATTTCTGGGTATCCCTGGGTATCCCTGGGTATCCCTGGGTATCCCTGATATCCCAGCTCCCTGTAGGGAACTTTGGAGGCCCGTGGAAAATGCACCTCAGAGCCCCTGGAATTACTTATTTCTCCTTTTCTCTCGCTACCCACAAAACCGCTGCTTCCTCTTGTGCTGCTTTCCATCTTTTTCATCTCCCTGGCAGGGATGACGCCTCATTCTGGAGCCCACTCTGGGCAGATTTGTAGCCTGGCTGTGCTAACAAGGTTTCAGTTTCAAGGCTGTCAGCTCAGCAGAGGAGCTGCACATCCTCAATGTGGTTTGTGTGCAGTGCAGGGGGGAAATCTCACAAGGAAAATGTTCCTGTGCATCCCAAACCTGTGTAAGAGAGTTGGTGAAAAGGAAGGGAAGGGGATCAATGTGCCAAGGTTTTTCTAGAAAGAAATGCCACACCAACCCCAAGGCCCTGCATGTGCACACATCCCTCCTTCCTTCGCTGTGGTTGTTACTTGCTCGGCGTTTCCACAGGATTGTCCACGTCTGAGCGGGAAGGGACCCTCAGGGATCATCAGTCCAGCCCCTGACCCTGTGCAGACACCCCAAAATTCCCCCCTGGGCATCCCTGGCAGCGCTGTCCAGACGCTCCCGGAGCTCTGGCAGCCTCGGGGCCGTGCCCATGCCCTGGGGAGCCTGGGCAGTGCCCAGCACCCTCTGGGGAAGGACCTTTCCCTGATCTCCACCCCGCGCTGTCCCTGCTCTGTCCCTGCTCTGCCCAGCACCAACAGTCACGACTAAACCAGAACTCCAGCACACAAATGAGGTTCCCGAGCTGCCGAGACTCGCCCTGTTTGCACCGGGGAGGAGGAGATGGAGACATCACCTCATTAACACCTCGCTGTGATCACACCGGGGCTGCAGGGCTCCAGACTCAATGTTTTCCAATTCAAAGGAGAGGAGAGCAAATTTACGGATGATGACTTGATTAAATTTAAATTACCATAAAAATATCGAGGCAAGGCTTCGGCACTGACAGGAAAATCTCCTTCAGCTTTTCCTTCCCATTACCCAGGGTTTCACTGAGGTCCATAAGGAGAGAGGAGCCTGCACAGTTTGCCTCCCTTCATACTTGAATTTGTTTTTACACAATTTTTATTTCAATTTCTAAACATTAAAATTATTTTTTTTTTTAATGTGCAGCAATGAAAAATAGCTTTGAAAATAGCCAGGAAGAGACTGCCTAGGAAGCTTTTCCGCTGACAGCTCCTGCACTTGGAGTGTCCTAACCCTGAGGTTCAAGTCAACAAAAATCCAGAACTGACAGAAATGTTGGCAAACACATCAAATAATGAGTTCTGTGCTGCCATTCCTCTCATCTTGAGTGAGCCATAAGTGGCCCAGGGCTGTGGAGAAGGGAGGAGATTGTTGGTGCTTCAGGGTCTTTCACTCTCTGTGAATAGCTCCAAGTGTTATCAGAAATTCCAGTCTCAATTTCATCCTGGAACAGAGATAATGACCACATCCCAAAAGATGCTTTTACAGAAGGCACTAATTATCCCTCCTTTGTCAGAGCCTCACCAGGGTTTGCTGACTGATAACCTCTCCTCTCCTTGGAAATTTTCTTCTCCAGAACAGGGCTCCAGCTCTTGAGAGCCAATTTGAGGGAGATGTCGGTGCCACGCTGAGCTAAATCCTGAATAAAGGATTTCATTTCCCAGAGCTGCTGCCTGGCACCTTCCAGAAGCTCCCCTGGGAAGGCAGAATGGGGCTGGGCTGGAGCTGGACCAGGCACTGCTGGCAAAGCTGCCAATGCCAGGAACGGAAGAATTGTAAAAAAGTGGGAAAAGACCTTTGAGATCATCCAGCCCAACCATTCCCCAGCAGTGCCAAGGCCACCACTGACCCATGTCCCCAGGTGCCACATCCACATGGCTTTTAAATCCCTCAGGGATGGGGACTCCAGCACTGCCCTGAGCAGCTGTGCCAGGGCTGGGCAGCACTTTTGGCGAAGAAACTTTTCCTAAAATCAAAGGAAAACTCCCCTGGTGCAACTTGAGGCTGCCAGTGCTCCCCAGAGGGTTTTTTACAGCTGTTTGGGCTTGGCTGCTGTTGCCCCTGGCCTTGCTGAGGTCCTGCTGCAGCACTGGGGGTTCCTGGCGGGTGTCCTGGTCCCCCTGAGACTCCCAGGTCTGGGAACGCCCTGTGCCCCCCGAGTGCCCCTGGCAGCTCAGCAGGAGCAGGGCTGCTCGTGTGTGCCAGGCAGGCTCTGCTGCCTCCTCGCAGCCCATCCATCTCCCCAGCAGTGCAGCAATCCCACTCCAATTCCAGGTTCCCGATGACAGGACGGAGGCATATGGTGCCCAAAAATTATGATAAATGCATATTATCATCCTCCAAGCCATCCATCAATAAGCACTTTCCTGAATAAGCTGGGGGAAGCAGTTAAAGTGTGCTCCAAATCTGCAGGGTCTGTGGTCCTGGAGGGCTGCACTGCACATTTTGCCACAGACAGACATTAATGAAGGTAATTGAAGATGTTATTAGGGGAATGTGTTTGTTATCAGAGGTTGCTTATGGCATTATTACTCATAGCCACACTTCATTAATATCCATTTTTCATGGCTTTGCTCTGCCGTTCATTGCTTGCCTGACCTTGTGTCACTGGAGGAAATGTCAGAGATAAAGAATCTGTACTTAGAGCTGTGCCACCCTCGCTGCGGGGGCCGTCAGTCTCCCGGAAAAGCCCATCTCCCGAGCTCTCAGAGCTCAGCCATAAAAGTCACAGACAAACATCTCCAGGTCGGGAGCTGGGCATGCAAATGCTCCCTCGGTGTTTGTGCTAATGAATAAGTTATTGCCCCACTTGTAAAACCTTCCCACAAATAAACACGGAAATACCAGCTGATGGAGAAGCACATGGCTCTGTTTGCCTTTGGAATGTAAAAGTGACTCCAGATTTGCTGGTACACATCTCACAAGGAAATGTTTTATTGCATTGTTATTGGAGATGTTTAATGATCATCTTTTGTTAGGATCACTGTCAGGTTCCTGCCCACAATCACATTTACTGGAGCTTTGGTTTTGATGGCTGCGGCTGAGTCAGAGATTTTCAAATTATAGCAGTCAGAAATAGAAGAATTAACTTGAAAATGCTGATTATAATGGACTTTGACACCCAAAAAGTTGTGGAAAAGCCCTTTCCAGAAAAAAGCAGGCTGCAATCTATGTGAGGATTGCAATGAAGTGAATCCATGGAGCATAAAACACTTGGGAAACAAACCCCCTTCACTGGGTGCAATCCCTGCCCATGGAACGAGAGGATCTTGGAGGTCCCTTCCAACTCAAACTGCTCTGAGATTCTGGGACTAAGTCTGGATTTGGAGAACTGAAAGTCAAGATTCCCCTGTTGTACTAATTGCCAACTCAGTATAATCAGGGGACAGAGTTTCCTAAGGAACCAAAGCAATTAAAACCCAAAGGGACCATCCCACAAAGAAAACGAGCTGGGCTTTGCCACCCTGAGCCAGGTCATGCCCCGGGGCCAGCTGGGTGTGGGGGCACGGGGGTG
Source organism: Oreocharis arfaki (assembly GCA_013398015.1). Classification (NCBI taxonomy): domain Eukaryota; kingdom Metazoa; phylum Chordata; class Aves; order Passeriformes; family Paramythiidae; genus Oreocharis; species Oreocharis arfaki. The sequence continues at coordinate 314,363 of VZRR01002346.1, read as the reverse complement.
GCTGCAGTGCTAATTGAGAGGAGCCCCACGTCGTTATCAGGATGATTCTTTGGCAGGAATGTGCTAATTTTTAGAATATCGACAGTTTGGTTAATATGTTAATGATCTTAATTTCCATATTGAGTTTTGTCACTTTAATTTGTTCGACATGCCAGCACAGAGTATTGGCACTGGGAAATCCATAGCAGGAGTCACAGGCAGAGATTCCAGACTAATGATGACATATTGCTCGCAATTGTCTTTTTGGGTTTTGGCTCAGGCCGCTCTGCTCTGTCACTCACTCTTCCAGTTCTCGTGCTGCACCCAGTTCTGTGCTGGTGGATTTTGAATATCCACGGGTGTTGCTCAGTTATCCCGATTTCCTTTACATCTGTGTTTCCCCGTGTATAAATTGTACAACATTCTGTTTATTCAGGACCAGTGCTGGCTAGAGATGATGCTCTGTGAGTTCAACAGAGGGATAACTCTATAAAATTTAATGGTGTGTCCTAGAGAGGTTGAACTCCATTATTGGCAAATCCGTGTTTTCGGTGAACATCAGTAAAAAATTATCAATATTAGTTAAGGATCTTTATGGAAATACCTGAAAGCCTCTGTTTTTACATTTAAACACATTTATGGTTATTATCCTCAGCTGAGACTGTAAATTCGAGTGCCTTCTCCATCATCCTGGGTAACAACTGACACAATCCCTTCTCCAGGGCTGCAGCTCTTCCAGGGAATCTCACTTTGCAGGGTTTGGTAGCTCTGGGGGTCCCCACCTGAAAATCTGCCCAATTCAGGCTAAAAGCTCCCAGGTCTGGACTCCCCAGCTCCACTCCCAAGGCATTCCCTGCTCCTCTTTGCTGCCTCTCAGTTTTCGCCAGGACTGGAACAGTTCCCAATTTCTGCAGTAACTCCAAAGGGGAAGCACTTCCCTGTAAACTCCCAACTGCTTTTGCTCAGGTGCTGATGTTTCCCTCCCAGAGACACATCTCTGGGTGCCCTCCCTGCTGCCGTGGGTGCGGGGACACAGCTCCATCCCTCCCTGCCATGGGCTCCTGCTTGTTTGGGAGAGCAAATCCCAGGAGCATCCCTGGAGCAGGGAGGCTGAGTCCTCATTAATGCACTGCAATATCAACTCCATTAACATCAAGTTCTCACTCAGCCCCGAGTGTTACTTAGGGGTATTAATCAGCTGCTGCTTTATTTTAATGTGCTAATTTGGGATTAATGAAGAGCAAGGTTTGATTTACAGAGAGGCCTTTGGTTTGTGCCTTCCATTGTAGCTCCCCTTCCCTTTCCTTTTGCCCGATTCCAGCTCCTGGCTGGGCAGGGTGAGTTACTTCTGAATATTTCTTACTTCTCTCAGGAAACACCCTCTCAGCACAGTCTGGAATTTCGGTCTAGGTCTGGGTGGTGCCTAGTGAAGATTAGGATTGTTTTCCAGTGGGAAAATGTTTGTCCTTTGCATGGAAGGCTTTCTTTTCTGTAGTTGTGATTGCTTCTTTTTCTGCAACTATTTATTTTAGTCTTAATAGAATTTTGCCTTGCACAAACAGCACCCCCAGACCTGTCCCTTCCCACGTCTCATCCTGATCAATCCCTCCTGTCTTGTTTGAGAGGAGACTGTGCCCATCTGGACGGAGGCAAAGGCATTTCTGAGGGTTTTTTTCTTATTTTAATTAGAAGTGATTTCATTTCTTCATCTTTCATCTGATGATTGGCTGTACCTGCCCTTTCTTAGAGTCTTTTCTCTTCATTAGTGTTTATGCTTTGTATAACTAAGAAAATAATTAACCGTGCTGGGTTTTATTTGCAGCACTTTGCCAAGATGTTGGTGGGTGTCTGCACTATATCATAATTTGATGGTGTCTCTGCAGCCATGCAGAAGCAGGAGAAGAAAAATGCCATATAAACAACAGCTCAGACAGAGTTCGAATGATCCAGTAATTTTGATTTATACTTTGCATTCCGTGGAACTGTATTAGCAGTTAAAGTCGATGGGTAAACGATTCCCAGCACAAACAGAGTCAGAAACACAAAAGAAACTCCCCGGGTGAGATTTAGTGCCGGGCACTTTGTTCAGAACCAGGCTCTGGGTGTGAATCACAGCCCTGGCTTCACTTGTAACCACCAACCCCAAACCCACAGTGACCTGTCCGCGGTGTCCTCAGGAGCTGCTCAAGCGCAGCTCAATTCCCATCTCCTTTGCAGAGGCAGGGAAAGCCCAGCCCAGGCCTGCAGTGGCAGCGGGACCTCGGCACAGAGCCGGTGCCACCTCCTCGCTGTGCCCCACAGCCGTGTTTCCATAAACAGCGGGGACACGCGGTGCGAGAGGGTGACAAAGGGCACCCCTGCAATGGGCTTCAGGAGTTAAAGTGACTCCAGGAGGACAAAAGGGGTTTGTCCCTTCCTGGAGCAGCTGCTTTTTCTACTTATAGCTCTGAAATTTTGTATTTTCTACATTGCTGGCAGCTTCCATGGCCTATGGATCTCACAGAGGAAAATAGAGGAATGGAGCTCTCAGACAGGGGGGTTGGGCCTGCAGTGTCCAGGAGCATTAAATAATTAAATAATGCTGCTGCCATCACCTTCGTGCTCAGGCAGACGGTGAGGGCTCGCTGGGAACGCGGTGATTGCCTCGGAAGGACTGCATTGATCCCGAGCAGCTGTCCAATTAAACACACTCGCCGTGCCAGCCCATCCAGCGGGGTCGATTGCCAGGCATTTGTTTTGCTGTCTTTTAGCTCCAAGCATCCCAGGTCCGGAGTAGCCAGCGTAGGAGAGTAGGGAAGTGCAGCAGCTCCAGAGCTGAAGTGGAGTCAATTTAATCTGAGCTAAAAGTCCCCGTGCCAGGAGGTCTCTTGGACAGGAACAATTCCCTCGTACACGGCTCCATCCTGTGACTGTGCTCCAGGGAGAGCAGGAAACTGTGTTCCAGCCAAAATCCCAGCAGATAAGGAAGATGCTTAAGGGATCTGAGCTGCAGTGCTTATAAGGTACTGGAGCATCTCTGAGAGTGTCATTTATTGATGTCTTGCAAGGGAAATGTTGATTCCTTTTTGTAAATTGCATTTTTCATCAAAACTCACTGAGACTGAAAAATTGCTTGTGACTGACAGGCTCTGTGTGCTCCAGTTTGATGTGAATGTTTTGGCTGGTGGAGCCGGAGAATAGCCTGGGAATAATTACCCAGCCTAACACGTTCCCTGGGTGACAGACAACATCTTCATTTCACAGGCCAAGTTGTTTTAAGAGACTTTTCCTCCTGACTCTTGTCTCCCTCTTCCCCTAATGGGAATATTTCCCACCTCTCGTTTCTCTGCTTGAGCCGTGGACACAACTTTGGCAGGACAGGAATGGTTTGAAGCAGCCAGGGGGACTCCAGCTCCAGCCTTGTGTGTGTGTGTGAGTTCAGAGCTAAAGCTTCACTCTGTCTCCTGAAATTCCAGAGCACAGGGCTGCTGCAAGCGGCTGCCACATCCCTCATTCCTCTGCAGCCCAGGGTGACCTGCTGGGGAAGGAGAGAACTCGACAGCCGTGCCAGATCCTCTAATTCCCTCCGTGGGACTGTCACTGCCGCTAAGAATGGAGTGTCTGCGGTGTAGGAGATGCTCTGGGATGCTCCGGGATGCTCCCAGACCCTGCTGGCTTCTTTTTCATGCCTGAAAACCACCCCAGCTCTGGAAAAAATCTTCCTCACTGAGGAAGAACCCTTAGGGCCAGGGGACATCCCTAGCTCTGCACAAGCCCTGCACCAGGGTTATTCCTGTCCCTGCTCCAGCTGGCACAGGGTAGATCTGGAGCTGTTTTGTGGAGTGGCTCTGGGGGAATGGCAGGAAAAGCAGCTTCATCCTCGCAGGGTCTGGCCCTGGGAGCCTCCTGCCCTCCAGGCTGGGACGTGTGATGACCGAAAGTTTGAAAGGCATCAAGAGCTCGTTCGTTGCAGGGGAAGGGTGGCAAGGGGGCACTGAAGGGAATGGAGACCAAAACATCCAACTTTAATATGCAGATGGCAGAGTTAAGTCACGAGATTTGTGTAGCAGAAGAGAATAATGTCCAACATTAAGGGAGTTATTTCTCAGCCTGATTAATTTCCCCATGAAATCAAATGGGTTGGAAGGGACGTGCTCTAATGACTCGCTGAGCCTTGTTTTGCACAGTTCTAAAGAAATTGCAGACGTGGAAAAATTATGAAGTCAAAGAAGATTTTTGGCAATTTTCTTAGGTGGAAAGTTGGGTTACACACGTCCTGCCTCATGGCAGCCTGGGAAATGCAATGGTTTGATGGCAGTGGGCTGCTAAGATTGGTGGGGGAGAGAATAGATGTTAAAGCTGAGAAATCTGTGTGAGGGCACCACTGAAAGATGGAATATAAACCCCAGGAGATGCCCACGGAGCAGTGGGAATATTTTGGGTGCTATTTGCCAGACCGAAAAGTGAGTACTCACAGCAGATTGCCACTTTCTGATAAACAGATTGGCTTTGGTGCATCCTGGGAAAGTCTGGAAGACTTTCTGCAGAAAATAAGGTAGGCTGAGAAATGGCAGCAGATTCATGAGGTAGAAATAATTAAGGTAAATCCTGGAGCATTTTGGTTCCCCTTCCTCACTCTGTTTTCAAACAGAATATTCTGCATGATGAATTGTGGAAATGCAGCACATGCTGGGAGGTTTTAACTGTCTCCTCAGATCATAAAGAGGAAGAAAAGGAATTCTGGTCTTGTTGATGGTTTAGGAAAAAGCTAAACACAGCACAGGAAGAAGACGGCTGTACCTTAAAAATTAATTGTTCAAGTACCAGGTCATTGTGGAGTAATGCACCGTGAAATGATGTTATTCTCCAGGAGAATTTCCATAAAGTTTAACACTCCATGACACATTCTTTTCCTATTGAAGTTAGTTAAAAATAGTACATAAAAGTCCTCGGTGAGGGGAGGGAGCCCAAGGAGCCTGGCTGGGAGCAAAGCTTCGGGAGCAGGGCCGTGCTGGAGGGAGCTGGGGCCTCAGCAGAGCCATCAAACCCGGCTGAGCGATCCCGGGCAGGCTGAAGGAACATCACTCTTGGTGTATTTTTCCTGTTATTCACTTTGGGATAACGAGATTATGGGAATATTTTTTTTTCTAATGAGAAGGAGACAGAACACCTTGGTTGCTAAATGATTTAGGCCCAGAGCAGGGCCATCAGTCTGGGCCTGATTGCTGTCAAACGCTGGGAAACGGGAGCTTTACACGGAGATTTCAGGGGCTGGGCCAGGTTTTTCCTGCTTGTTTGGTGTCAGATGAGATGGAGGAAATATTTGTTGGGAATGTGTGGTTCTTTGAAAGGTTCCGAGGAAGAAAAACGAGTCCAGGTCCAGGGCTGGATGGGTGGAAAATGTCTCGGGAGGGAAGTGGAGCCGTGGGCAGGGAGGGAGGGATGTGCCTGTCTGGAGTGTCCCTTCCATGGGGACTCTGTGCTGCTCTCCGTGGGCTGCACTCGACCTGAATTCACGGCAAAATTCCCTCCCAAGGAGCATTTCTAGAAAAGCATTTGTTTGTTTTGCAAACAGCCCACCAGGCAAGCATCTGCTTATTTACATGTTTTATCTGTGTGACAAGTGGAGCCTCCTGGAGATTTGGAGGCCTTTTGAATTGGATCTGAAGTGATGATTTTTCTTAAAATAGTCTGGTGGACTGGCTCTGCAGGCGCTGGGCCTTGTGCTGCTCCCAAGAATAAACACAAACTCCCAAGATTTCTTGGCACGAGTGCCAAAGCCCACCAGGCTTTTAAGCAGTGAAATGAAAAGGTGACTGGGCAGGGGGCTCTGATGGCCACAGGGAAGGAGGATGTTGGGTGAGAGTCCGGCCTTGTCCTGGTGGAGAAATGAAATCTGAACATAAAAAGAAACTGCCTTGTTTTGTAGACCTAACATGTGGACTTCTTGCATTTTTAAAAGAAGTCTTAAATGACTGTGGAGTGGAAGTGCCTGAGGTGATTGACGGGCTTTTTTTGAAAGTTAGGCTTTCAAATTTATTGTGGTGCTCTTGGAAATATTGCCTGTGCAGCTCCAAACTGGAGCAGAGTGCTCCCGAGTACTTCATCCCTCTTTTTTATTTCCTTTTTACTCCCTCAAGCTCTGCAGATGCAGCAGTTTTCTGGCAGGAGATGATGGGCCAGAACTATTAACCAGCTTCTAAATGCAAGATTAATTTATAGGCTGGTTTTATCCATGACACTGCCCAAGCAGCCGTGGCAGAGACGGGATCCAAGCTGTGGCTGTGGCTGCAGAGCCCCCGGGCACACGGGGAGGCTCCCTGGGCTGGAGCAGGACGGGTTGGATCGTGGCTGGTGCCTGTTCCAGCAGCCTGCCCAGATTTCTCTGGGAATTCACAGATTGTCACCTCCAAGGGTTATGAGGAGGCTGCAGGGGAAGGCAGGGGCTGCTCTCCTGCTCCTTGGGCACTCTCCTCTTCCTTTCCTATCAACTGATGGGAAAGAATTTGGGCTAAATTCCCTGCTCTTTTCCCTCTCTTATAGACCCATTACTGGGTCTTCCATAAGCTCTGAAGAGTTTTAGGGCTGAGGATGCTGGGAGGGGAAGGAGTAATGGGGGGAACAGTGGGACAAACCCCTTCTGGTCCGTTTTGGAATTAATGACTTTCAGAAGCTATCAATTACAGCCCTTAACTGGGGAGCCCAGATTATAAAGAGGAATATAATTAGTGGCAAATGCTGTGAGATATATGAAGACAAATAGGGGACTGGGATGAATGGGGGCTCATAAATTTTATTAAGAACCACATTTGGATGTAATCATTTATTCTTGGGGTCCCTGGAAGTGATTCCAGACTGCAGGTTGTGCACACTGGAGCTGGAGAGAGGTCACTCCCTTTATTAAATCAAGTGTAAGAGATTATTGATTCATAAAGAAAAATGGGTGTGTTTTAAGCAGGGAGGTAAATGGACTCAGAGCAATGTTCCCTTTTTGCTATCCAGTGGCTCTTTCCAGGTTTGCACTGGTTCCCCTACTGCTGGGAATAAATCATTTTCTCCCCCGGACTCTCCTTTGTCCTGAGGGAAGTTCAGGTTTGCTAACAGGAGAGTGGGGACTGCTGGAACCTGTAAATCACGAAAATAAGGAACTTTTGTGTTTCCTTTCAGCTGTGGGTCCCAAAAGGAGGTGTGTAAGTGATCCCTGCCCATTTATAGGTGGCAGGACAAAGGTGCAGGGGGATGTTAGGAGATAATGTTGTGTTCCTGGAGATCTGGGGATGCCAGCAGCACCTCTCTGCCTCCCTGGGCCCTTTGCTGGTGGCTGCAGGGACACAACCTCGCTCCCACGCTGGCTCTGCTCCAAGCCACGCACACCTAATCATTATTAATGGCAAAAAGGTGACCTATAAGCTCCTAAATAGACTCCATTTTTAAATCTCCTATTTTCCCCCCAATCCTTCAATCTAATTAGGCTCACATCAGTATATTATTACAGAATGTAATCATTCCTTTCTTCTAATAACATTCATGGATAATTTTATTTCTCATTTTCAGCCTCCTACTCCTGTGGTGTAATTAGTGTCTCTGGCACCTCGTGACGCTCAGAATGAGTTGCAGCTGCTAATTGCTAATTGAAAAATTAGAAACTCAGTTAGAAAAAGGATCTAATTAAAATGAAATTAGATAAAGTCCCTTCAAACTAGTTTCTTCCTCTTTGCTTTTTCCCCCAGTTTTGCGATCACAGAGCCATTAGCACTTGCCAATTACATTTAATTGTTAAACACAAATACATTTTCATTCTACTTCTTACAATAACCTTTTATTAGTGAGAGAAACACATTTAACAGGGAGGGCTGTGAGTCTCTCCTACCCTAAATTTCAGCAAATCACCTGCTGATCTTTGCTGGGCAGGGTGGGAGTGCCCTGGTCCTGCGGGGAAGTAGTGAGAAATCCCTGGATGTGCAAAAGATCTTTTGGCAAATGTCCTGTCCTGAGCTGGGTGTGGCCATCGGGTCGTGACACCGAGCCCAGCAGGGGCTTTCAGAGTCCAGTCCATTCCCCCTTGTCCTGTCCTGCTCTCATAAATAGAGCACAGAATACCAGGGATGGAGAAGCCGCTGGTTTGATGGGAGATTTATTCCTTGATTCCAAAGTAAGAAGTTCCCAATCCCCCCAGTTTTTGTCACGAAGGCAAAGAGCAAAGAGCAAGAGCCTCCATGGCAGGGGCTGCTCCCAGGGCTCCAGCAGGAGCTGTGTGGGTGATGAGATGTGATGGGAGCCTGGGAGCAGAGCATCGGGACCGGGAGGGCACCGAGGGCTCGGAGCAGCCTGGCCCTGAGCTGCTCCTGGGGATGATCCTCCCTCATCTCAGGGCAGGGTCACCCTGCTAATTACAGCCCTGCTCTCCTCCAGGAGCAGCCTGTGCCTCCCAAGGCTCTTCCTGTTCCCTCTCTAAACGTGGCAAACACACTCTTGGAGAGCTCTTTCAAGGTTACAAAGGACTTTGGGATGAAACAACAGAGAACCAGACAACATCTGGATTTTTATTGTCCTCACACGCAATTCTCGTCTTACAGCTGATGTTTTATACACCTCAGAGTATTTTACTGCTCATTCTGTAACTATGATATGCTTCTTAAATCATCTATCATATATAATATCATACTTAATTACTCTATTATTGAGCTGCTCCAGTTCCAGGTGGGAGCATAAATAAATCCCAATCATGGTTTTCAGGATGCAAGGACAGTTCTTATGAACCAACAGTTATGTGTGTTTAGATGTATCTAATATATGTAAATATCTTGTATATATTGATATGTATTTTATACATATCACAGAGAGGCTGTCCAATGTCTGTCAGACTTGGAGTTCAAACCTGTGGTGTACCTGATGCACATTTTATTTTTATCAGAAGGGGTTTACTTGGTTTTGCCTAAATTGAGTGTAAAAATGGCTTTTTGCCCTCACTGGGAAAGTTCTAATTGGCTTCAGTGGAGCTGGAGTCTGTAGCAAAAGGGAAAGGGAAATGGATAAAGTGTCCTGAACGCAAGAGGAAAAAAGGAGTAGAAGAAAGAAACAGAAATTTTACAGTAGAATTTGCTGGGTGAAGCTTTACCTGCCCAGACATTCAGAGTGAACAGTGAAAAAGCAGAGTTTAACAGCCAGGAAGCTTTTCCTGGCTTTTGCAGGAAATCATCTGCCACAGCAAATATTTGTCTCTCTCTGTGTCAGTCACCTGTTCTGAGCACCCTGAACAAAGCAATCAGGTACAGCAGGAATTGTGCAAACAATGGGGTTCTCCATTACCATTTTAAAAACAAGCACACAGAGATACACATTTCCTCCCTTTTTTATTTCTGCTGCATGGACAGAAACACATCTCGAGCACTGTTGTCACATTGCATTTGCAGAGCGCTGGAGCTCTGTGATGGTGAGTGGCAGTCGAAAGGGAGGGGGCAGCAGAGGTTGGAGGTGAATATAATCATGCTGAAAAAGACTTTTCCAAAGCCCCGGGGCTCCTGCATGGACTCAACAAACGAAATGGGGTTTGTGTGGAGAGAGGATGGCACGAGGAGGGCAGAGCATGATTAGAAGGGACAGATCTTTTGTTAGAGGTTACTGATCCACTGGAAAAGAAAGATGAGTTGGAAAAAAAGGGCCTGGAAGGGTTGAATGTACGAGCACTGCCCTGCAGCCCACTCACACCCACTGTTCTTTTCAGCTGTTTTTTGAATTTGATATTCACGTGTTTCCAGTTGGGTCTCATGGATTGAACTGTGGATTTTTGAGTAAATAACCACGTACAGGCACTCCTGGAAGCTGCTGGGCCTTAATTCCCCAGGTTGCTGTCAGTGGGAGCTCCCACAGATGTGGTGGTGCTCAGCCAGCTGTGCAGGCTGGGGGTGCACACAGAGAGATCTACACATATGTTGGGTAAACATTTCCAGTTATATATAGACAAAGCTAATTATTTCTCCTTAATTGGTGAGGCAAGATTGATTCAAGCTGGGTTCTTCCCCTACTGGGAAAAATTGTCCAGTTCTGGGCCACATTGAGGGGCTGGAGAGTGTCCAGGGGAGGGTCTGGGAGAGTCAGAGCTGTGAGGAGCAGCGGGGAGAGCTGGAGAAAAGCCTGTGGTTCTGTGCCTTTATAGACAGGTGGTTCTGTCCTTGAGAATTCTGGAAATCTGATAAACACTCCACACGTGAGAATCTGTGTATGTAGAGATGAATTACCTAAGTCTGCTCTAAGTCACGTCAGCTTTGCCAGTTCCTGTGGCCAAAGTGTCCTTCTCTGGCACTGACGGCAAAGGAAACACACCGGGGAACTGACGGTGCTCAGGATGCCAAGCCAGGGGCTGCGGACCAGCCTCAGTGAGGGGATCAGGCAGCAAGCAGGGAATATCCTGAGCTGGAAGGGACCCACAAGGATCATCGAGCCCAGCTCGACACAGCAGTGGTCTCAATTAAGCAGGGGCACCAGGTAGAACTGGCAAAATGAGATTGCAGGCAGGAAGCCGGAGTGCTGAAGTCAAACGCTGACGGAACAGGTACAAATTGCAAAGCTAATAATGGGAATTCATGCTCAGGCTGCCAGGGGACTGCAGCCATCCCACCCCACCCCAGGGGTGCCGAATGAGCTGCTCAGGGGGTCAGGCTGCACTTGTCTGTCCTCCTGTGTCGCCTCAGCTCTCCAGATGCACAAACACTTCTCGATCTGAAATAAGCCCTCAATTCTGAATTTGCCCTCAGGCTTGTGCTGAGTGGGAGCTGAAATGGTGGGGATGATACCACAGGGCTGCAAACGCCTCGGATTTGCAATCCTGACACATTCCTGTTCCATGCAGGAGCGGAGCAGCGGCCCTGGCTCCGCTCGGGCTCTTCCCTGAGCAAACACTTCCCACAAAGCCATTATCTGTGAGCACAGGGGCTGCGGGAGCCAGCAGAGCGAAAACAAACACAGCAAAGGTGTCTGAAGCCCTCGGATCTCAGTTTCAACAGATGTAACTAATAAGGGTTCGGAAATTGAGCGGGGAATTGGGACCCTGGTGTGGAAGCACTGCTCTCAAAGGGCAGCAGTAAAACCAGGGTAACCCCGAGTGATCCTCTTCTTTCGTAGCTCTGTCTCTAAAACAGCCCTGGCTCTTCCTTCCCTCCGTCCCAGATCCACCTTCACTGAGCCAGCTGCAGCCAGGGGCTGGGGGCATCTCCCTGCAGTGCTGAGGTGGCACTTGGGGCACTGAGGACATTGAGCATCACAGGAGAGAAACTTCACTGCCTGATCTGTGTGCAGCTAACACAGATTGCCCTGAGAAATGGAGACAAAAATGGCTATTTCTGGCAATATCACTAAGAACAAACATGCAGTTGGGCTTTTCTAATTAAGTTCTAAGGCACGTTGTGTGTGGACTTGTGCTTCTTCTGACTGTTACGTTCAGCTGCAATGACAATAGAGGAGTAAATGTTCCAGCAGATTGTTACCTCACACAGAGTGTCACAAGGTGACATTTTCACAGGGCCAACACTTGGATAAAATATGACCTTTTAATGTTCTGACAACAAAAACTGGCTATTACAGTATATCTAAACAGGATATACCCCAGTTTTGGTAATTTGGGGCAGTTCTTTCCCTCACGGTTGAATCTGCTCCCGGGAAGAGCAATCCCTGTAGATCCGTTTGTTGCCTGTTAGGGCAGCTACAGAAAAGCTGTCCTGGTTCTCCCTTGTCCTTTTCTCCATGAAGCTGTGGCTAGGTGCTGTTCCTGGAGCAGTTTGTGCTGTTCCCGGAGCACTTTGTGCTGCTCCCAGAGCAGTTTGTGCTGTTCCCGGAGCAGTTTGTGCTGTTCCCGGAGCAGTTTGTGCTGTTCCTGGAGCAGTTTGTGCTGTTCCCGGAGCACTTTGTGCTGTTCCCGGAGCACTTTGTGCAGGACCAGGCCCCTCTGAGGCCTGTGCTGCTGTGAGCAGCGCGGAGGGCAGGACTCGTTCCGAGCACAGTGCAGGAATGACGAGATCCCAGGCTGGCTTCCAGCTTTAACATGAAGACATCAATTCACCCTCATTTTCCCCAGGCCGGCTCTGAACGTGGAGCTTTAATAAACACAGGAGCAGAGCTGTCATGTCTTCAGGCACTTCCAGCAGACTCTGCTCTGACACTGAACCAGCCAAGACAAGCATTGCTAAACAGCTTTTTGTTTGTGGGGCTGGTATCCAGCACATCCCTCAGTGTCTAACTCTCCTGTTGGATGAGAACAGTGTCACGGTGTCACTTTGTGCCGGGAATGTTGGATAACGACACAAGATTAGGGTGACAGGAGGAGGAGTCAGGCCCAGGCTCAGGGCAGAACAAGGAATCTGTGGGAGAGGCAGCTGCAGAAAACACCCAGAGAAACAGGGCAGAGAAAGGGATTTCAGTGGCCAAAGTTCTCTGTTTTGATCATTCCGGCAGCTGCTCCTCTCCACTGGAATCTGGCTGCTTCTATTTCACCGAGTTTCATAAACTGAAATTGGACAAAGCTGATGGAACTTTGAAGCTGTCCCCTCCTCGAGCAGGTGCTTGGGCTGGATAATCCCAGAGGTCCCTTCCAACCTAATTCTTTCATGATTCCATGGAACACACGTGTCTGAGTGACTTTTCCCCCCTTCCCGCTCATGGATTTCTTTTTCCCTCAGCATTTCCACCTGGGACTTTCGGCAGCTTTCTGGCAATGTTTGCACAAGTAAACCCAAGCCCAATAACCACTTGCAGGCAACGAAGAACAGGAGGGGCAGGGGCAATGAAAAGTTAATTTAAACCAGACTAATATTTACAGAGCAGCTGTTGCTTTGCCAGCTTTGCTCACTGTGGGCAGAACCTGCCCCGCTGAGGGCAGGGGACCCTCGCTGGTCCTGCAGGCAGGGGGCACCTGGGATATTCTGGATTCTCCCCCTGATTATCAAGTATGAATAACTGGCCATGGTGATTCCATCTTGCCTGGGACGCTGGGTGGGTGTGGTGGAGTTGGGTGAGCTCCCCCCTCACGCAAGGAAAGGTTGGAATTCCGGCCCTTGGGTGGAAATTCCCATTCCCGAAGACAAAAGACCCCACGGACTGAGTGTGTGCTGCACACCTGGGAGCCCTGATGGGCAGGGGTTGATCAGATCTGTTCTGAAAGGCTGGAAATGTGGATTTCTGTGCCTAAAGCACTGCACAGGACTTTCCCCCTCGTGAATAAATAAATAATAAACAGCAGAGGCATATGGGGGAACTCACAGCCCTTCTCCTGCTTGAAGCTTGGGAAAAAAATTAAAATATCAGAAGATAAAGATGGCAAAGGACCCCTGCAGGGAAAACCTCTTTGTCTAATGACCTTTCTGGGTCTATGATAGCAAATACAATGGCCAGAGCTCATAAATCATAGTTCAGGAAAACATCCTGAGGGCACTCTTTGACACTGTTTGCATATTCAAATGTTACCCCGCTCATGAAAGAGAGACAAAATGGTTTTTTCTCTCAAAAATGTCAGCATAGGCTGGATTAGAAAAGATAATTCAGAAGTACTCCCAGAGAATAATTACCACTGTCACCTATCTGCAATGTAGTTAATGAATGGGAAGAGAGTGTTTTATTAGAAAAAAAATTATGATTATTAGAGTAATTAATCAGCTGCGTGATGACAGCTTCCCTGGGAAAATAATCTCCAAAGGCCAAGTGGCTACAGGAGGGCATTTTGTTGATAAAGCACCAGGAGCACAAAACATTCTTCTCCCATTAGATGTGGAAGTGCTTACAGGGGTGGAATTACATTATCCCCTCAGCACCTACGGACCCACGGCACTTGGGGAGCTCAGGGATTCATCCTCTCCTTGCTTAAATGCAAGAAAATTTCGTGACCTTCTGCTCTCCCCCAGATAAATAAATAACCCTTATTCTCATCCCTCCCCTGTCCCATCCATCTCAGCCCCAGCCCAGGGAGGCAGCCCAGGGTCTCTCCATCCTGAGCACACTGCTCAGCTTCCCCCGGGGCACACGGGGATGTCTCCACCCTGGGAAGGTGGGAAGGGACAAATGTATGGCTCCTCTGGTCTGTCCAAAGGTAAAGAGAGACCGGGCAGGGGCTGTGTGGGGACACGGAGATCCCAAACCTCGGGAGGGCCGGAGCCCCATCCTTGGCTCCCCACTCGGGGGCAGGCAGCAGGACCGGGGGCGGGCGCAGGGACGGGGGCAGGCAGAGGGACAGGGGGCACAGCGAGGGACGGGAGC
>VZRR01002346.1:288008-300043 GCA_013398015.1 Oreocharis arfaki | reverse complement strand
GCCGGGCGCGGGCCACCGCGCCGGGGCAGGCAGCAGGACCGGGGGCAGGCAGCAGGACCGGGGCAGGCAGCAGGACCGGGGGCAAGGCAAGGGACGGGAGCACTTTGGCCCAAGGGCAGCTCAGCAGGGGCAGTTTGAGCTCTGGGGTTTGTCCCGGGCTCTGCCGCTGCCCTGAGCTCTCGTGCAGCTCCCTCCAGGTCCTGTCTGGGGAAGGACATTCCCAGCAGTGACAGTCCCCAGAGCCGTCCCCTCTGCCCTGTCCCCCCTCTCAGAGGTTTGTTCGGTGCCAGGAGCCCGAGGAGAGCTTGTTCCTCCTCAGAGCTGGATGGAAATAGAAAGGAGGCTCCGAGGCTGCCTGGAGTGCCCCGCTCCGTGTTGGAGACTTTGCTTTGCCATCAGCAGCTGATGTGAATGATGAATTCCTGCAGGAACGGGGCCGGGGGGGTCTGGCTGAGCCCCTGCCCCTCTGCATTCCATGTGATGTTTCCCTCCTTCCCCGTGGCTGCAGTTTCTGCCTGGCACAGCTTTAATCTCCAGACATCTCATTTATCCCGAGGTCCCACCATGCCCTGAAGAATCAGCCTCTTCCCCCAGACCCTGCTGCTGATTCCCACCGTCCCTGGGCTGTCACATCCCCTGTCCCTCTCTCAGCGTGGCTCTGCTCCCTCCCTGCTGAGCTCCAGCCTGCACCCACCAGTGCTCCCAGGCCCTGCAGGCAGCCCCTACTGGGATCTCGCTGGGAGGCTGAGGGTGTTGCAGGGGGATGCAGACACCAGAGAAAACCCAGGGCTTGCTGAAATTCCCTTTCCCCCCGTGGCAGCACCACTTCATCTCAGGGTCCGTTTTCCTGCTTGCTGGAATAGTCAGGATTTCTCTGGGACAGGAGTGGTGCTGACCCTGTGCTCGGGTGACTCTCAGGGGTTTGGCCTCTGCTGTCTCCCAGTTTCTCTGTCCCCTCCTCACCTCTTCGGGGCTGTTCCTTCCCCGCAGCCCCCGTGGAGTGAGGGGAAGCACCCCTGACTCCAAGCTTGGCTTCCATCATGGATGTTCCTTCCAAGTAAGACAAGTGTGTGTTCACAGCAGACTAACCAGTGCCGAGGATAATGTATGAACTAATGCCAAGGGCAACAGCTCAGAGATATATTATTTACATATTTATTAGAAATTCAGGGCTGTTTGGGAGAGCAAACCACTTCTGACTTCAATTCCAATAAGTAAACGACCCAATGGGCAAATAAAAGCGAAAGGAAACATGCAGTGCCACAGCTTACACAGGCTAATACAGTAAAACAAAATATTCTGAACGTGAAACTATTCTGCAAGATATTAAAAAAAACCCCTACCTTTATGCTGCTTCCTGGTTAAGCACTCAGAAAACAGTAACTGCAAAATAATTTAATTATATGTGCTATCAGTTGCCTCCCAGACTAACAGAAAGATAATTAATCCTTGTTTATCTAAACTACACTGGAGTTCAGTTCAAACTGCCCTGCAGCGACGAGCATCACTTCTGCTTCAGCTGAACTTGCGCTGGCCTTTCTTTCACCACTTTTTTTCTTCTCTGGGTAGTTTAAGGGTGAAAAAAATAATGATAGCTGCTGGCTGTCATCTGAGAAGGAGCCCTGTGACTGTGGGAGGGGTGACAAATGCGTGTGTGAGCTGGTGCTGGGGGTGGGGAGGGAGGATTCCATGCCCAGGTCTGTCATGGACTCTGGTTTTTACATTTAAGTTGTTAAAGTCTCTCTCTCCACAAAATGACCCAGTGGAAGTCAGACCCAGGGCAGAGGCTTGGAACTAAAAGATCTTCAAGGTCCCTTCCAACCCACCCCATTCCAGGAGTCTATGAAAACAAAAACTGAAGTTCTTCTGATTCCACCTGTTCCTGGAGGTGAGAAAATGCAAATCCGTTGCCAGACCCAAAAGCTGCTGAGGGAACAGTCTCTGGCTCCTCTCCCTTGCTGAGAAAGAACATTTGATACCAACAGCAGCCCCAAACACAGGCAAAGCATCTTTAGGCTTCCAGCATCCTTTTCAAATGCCTGCTTGAAATATTCCCAGGTAGATCAGGGCTGTGAAACGATCGGGAAGAGGAACAAAGGCTTTGTAAAGGTTGTAATAAATGTAAAAATGTTTGGAGCGTTAGCAGTGCTCAAACCCGTGATTTAAATTCATCAGATGTGACTTGGAGGGAGCTCTCAGGAACAGCCTTTCCATGGGTTCTTTTCTAGGGAAACTCGTGAGTAACTGTCAAGTAAAGAGCACCCCAGGCCGCAGCCCCTGCGAAATGTCAGCCCCTGCCAGACTGAGAACGCCCCGCGGTGCTGCCGGCAGAGAGGGGAACGCCGTAGTAATAATGATGATGATGATGATGATGATGATAATAATAATAATAATAATAATAATAATAATAATAATAATAATAGTTGGGACTCCCCCAGCGTGGAAAGCACAGCCCCACTCCCAACACATCCAAGGACACCAGAGCTTCCACAGAAAAAGCTCCCAAGCCTTTCTGCTGGCAGAGGAGGCATTGAAGTTAATTTAAAAGAGGCACTCGGTGTTGGAGCAGGGCTCTGCTGGGACCTTTTGGGTATTGGGAAAAATGATTAACAGATGTGCCTTCCCATTTCCCAATATATCTCCTTTGAATTGCAAAGTGGCCTCCTGCTTATTTTGAAGTACAATATGTCCAACCTTCCAGGCACAGCTTATTGCTAATTTCCTCTGCCACGATGAATCTATGATTTATTTAACGAATTTCCACCCAGCAAATAAACCAACATTTGTTCTACCTGGAGGGCACTTTCCAAATATCACAGCACAGCCAGGCATGGCTGCAACAGTTGGCAGGGGAATGGTGGCCAAAATGATGAACAGGAAGATGGGAGATCATGGGAGTGTCGCTGCAAAACACAGCACCCCACCTTCACTGGGCTTCTTCTGGCAGGCACAAGCACCATGAAACTGTCACATTTTCCCTGTATTTGTCTCATCTACGTGCACTGGTTCGAGTGTGGCACCAGATGTCTTCTGTGCCCAAATGCCCACCAAGAGTTTAATGGCTCGGTGCTGAGGAAAGGCTTGGATGCACCAAAATGACCTTGAACTTCTACGCTTCAGATTAGAAAGAATCCCCTAATTCCACTATTTTATACAATATTTGTCCCCACCCGAGTTTGCAAAGAGCTCTGTTTCTTTGGCAGGGTTATTTGTTATATGGGTTATATGGAATGCAAGTGTCCCAATTTCGGGGTTTTATGGACTTTGAGGTTTTCCTCGTAAAATAGGGAATGCAAAATTGTCTGGAGCTGCAGCCCAGTGTCAGACAGCAGCTGCCACCCAGGAGGGGACGATCTCCGGGAGTTCAGAGCCTTTCCTGTGTGTTTGGAGCACAGGGGGTGCGTGCACGGCTCCGGAGCCTCCTCCCTTGGATAGAAACAGGAACCTCTGGGGGTGACAGCCGTGCACAAGGGCAGGACATGACTTTCTGTCCCAGTGCAGCTCAGTCGCTGCGTTTGGAGATGTCTCAGTGGGAAATAAAATATATTCCCCATATTCAGAGCTGAAGAAAGAAGCTTCCCCCAAACAAACACAACGGAAAGGAATTTTCTTCAGGTTTTATTTGCTTTGGGTTATTGAAGTGACAAGTCTGTGCTCTCCAGGCAGCGTGGGGGATTAGAAAGGCTCCAGGGACAGAGCTCAGGCCCCTGTGGGTGCTTCACTTCCACAACAAACAAATGCATTCCTCTCCCTCCTCGTCCCCCGTGTCTCCCTGTGCCAGGCAGACATTCCAGCCAGGCTGAGGGGTCCTGGTGGTGGCTGCTGAATGAGAGTGGAGAACCAAAATATCCCTCCCTGCCCAGAGAATAAAAAAGCAGCTGAGCAAGGAAAAAAAATCAGACATTGCTGTTTACAGAAATATTTTATTTTCTTTGCATCATATTTGAAATGTATAAAATATTTAGCTTAGGCAAATGCAGTGGAATTGTAATAGACTTCTCCAGCTTGCAGGCAAGAGGGGCTGATTGTTTGCTCTCTGCTGTGTCAATAACTGGCACAGAAAGGCAGAAAACACAGAGCTCTGTCCTCCATCCTCATCCCAGCCAGCACAAAAGGCTTTGGGACAGAACAGGTTGGTGGAAGCTGTGATGGGAGGGCACAGTGAGACCACAGTGGGTGAAAGGATCGTGCTCAGTGTCTGTGGGGGAGTGAGGGGGATCAGTCGCTCTCGGGGGAATTCAATGCACATTTCTTGTGTCAGTCCTACATAAACCTTTCCTTCCTGGAGAGGAAGGAGCCCTCCCTGGAGGGGCTGTGGGGTCTCCATCCCTGGGAGTGTCCAGGGCCAGGCTGGACGGGGCTTGGAGCAGCCTGGGACAGTGGGAGGGGGCCCTGCCCAGGGCAGGGGTGGCACTGGATGGGTTTTAGGGTCCCTTCCAACCCAAACCATTCCATGGCTCCATGAGGTGGGTGTTGGAGCAGAGGAGAGGTGCAGGGCAGGAGGAGGAGCTGGAGTGGCAGGTGTGGGGTGTGGGATCTGTCCGTGGCTCTTTGCTTTCCCCATGGACAGTGTCCTGCAGGAGAGGGCTCATGGCCAGCGGTGCTTTGGGACGTGGACCTGTCTTTCCATAACCAGCAGTGAAATTCGTCACCCTAAGCAGCTCCTAAAAGGCTCCTTGATGTTGATGCCTCTCTCTTGCTACTGATGAGTGCCCTAAGGCTCAGCTCCCAGGGCTTGGCAGTCCCATGGGATTCCTTGGGAAGGACCTGGAATTCACATCCAGCAATCCTGAACCATCAGTGGCTGTTTGCAGGAATCTCTCACTGACACATACCACAGCACCAGCAAAGCCTGCTGTTGATAAAGCACTCAACATTTGTGAGGAATTATATTTTTCCCAAGGACACCTTTCATTTCAGTCTCCAAGGGAGCTGGGAATAAATTGTTCCTCACCATCAGCAGCTGACCCCTCTGCTTGTTTAAAATGTGGGCGTCTTCAGAACAAAAAACACCATTTGCTAAATGAAGCAAAACATCATAATAGGTTTAATGATGTAGATTTATCTCCTAACAGTTGTTTTGAGATCACAACAAATCATTAAAATCATTAACTCTCCAAGCTAAATTAGATTACAGATCTTGGAGAATGTCTGGCCACTGCATTTGCAAACAGTGCCTCTTCCTGCCTGCGCCAGTCATTAATTCTGCTCAGATTCCCCCACAAACAATGAACCAATTCAGCAGAGTCCAAGTCAGATTAAACAAAAAAAGCCAACGTCTTTGTGTGTGTCTGCATGTTTTGTTTCTTCTTCCAGACTATTTCCACCACTGGAAAACATTTCCCTGGTGTGTCTCTCCGCGGGGAACGCTGTCTCCAGAGCCGTGTCCTGAGCCACTCTGCTGCACGTGTCTGTGTGGGAGCCAGGGAAGGGGCCCGGGGCTCCCAGTGGGATGAGACACACGTGGAGCACCCCAGGCCTTGGCTGGGAGCACAGTTTGATGGGGGCTGCCACCAATGGGGCTCTGAGCCACGAGAAGGGGGCAGAGCAGAGGGGCTGGGGAGCCGTGGGTGACACTGACTGAGAGCTCTGGGCTCAGAGCCCTCCCTCCCTGCAGGTGCCACCGGAGCCAGAGAATCCCTGCCAGATCTGTCCTGTCTCACAGCAAGGGGAGCTCTCCTGGTGCCCAGAGAGCTCGGGGACTCCCCATCCCTGGGAGTGTGCAGGGCCAGGTCGGGTGAGGCTTGGAGCACCCTGGGGCAGGGGGAGTGGGATGGAATGAGATGGGATGGAATGAGATGGGCTTTGAGGTCCCTGCCAACCCAACCCATCCTCTGATCCTGTTTCAGTTCCCTTCCCCAGGACCTGGGCCTGTCCCCTTCTGTGCCAGGCAGGGCCTGGAATGCTGCTTTGGAGCTGTAACTGTGCAGCAGAAGCATTACTGGGGTTTTTCTTCTGATTCCTCTTTCTTTTCAATTTGGTTTTGTCTCTCCTCCCACTTCCATAGAGGATTCAGCTGTTAAAGGCAGTGTTGGCATCCCAAAAGAAGGAATAACTGGAATTGTTATTTCTGCTCAGGGTTCACTGTGCTTGTCCAGTGCTGAGGAGGCTCCTGAGAGCACCAGGGCCACGTCTAGCTGTGCTTGTGGAGAGGACAATGGAAACAAGTTCTGGTCCCAAATAGCTCCAAGTCTACCTCAGGAATTCAGTTTGCAGCTGCAGTTGCACAGACCTGGCTGTGTCCCTGCACAGCTGGGCAGGGTCCCTTCAGCCAGGAAGGAGGATGGAGCTTTGGCCAAAGGCTCCAGGGGGAATGTGCAGTTCAGGGGTGGGAAACCAGCACAGAGCAGCCCGTTCTGTGTTTTCAGGAGCCTTCTGTATCCAGAGACAATCTTGTCTCGCTTGTGAACTTCCTCCAGCATCCTAAAGATGGTGTGGGAAGCTGAGCATTCGTTTCTGTCTTTCTGGAGCCATTTTTAGTATCTTTATTGTTTCCTTGCATTTTAGAACCTATTCTTTATCCCTCTGACACCTTATTTTCTCCTTCCTCCCTCCTCTGTGGTTCCCCTTCCCCAGGCTGCCTCCAGAGCCAGTTTAATCTGGGAGTCTGTGCAACCCTTGGCAGATCTCACTCTTATTGCCCCCGTGTTTCACTGAAAAGAGTTTCACACTTATCCAAGAGGGTATAATTTGGGAAATGGAAAAAAAAAAAGAATAAGAAAGCAAACCACGTAGAAATGTGTGTTCTTTGTAGTGCAGGGGAAGGGGAATTGATTTACAGGGAAATGAACTTTCTCAAATGCTGAGCAAGCTCAGGGATCCAAGGAAGGGGGGATCAGAAGCTGATCTGGTGGAGTGGAAGGTGAACGAGGGAGGTGAGGAGTTGGAGGATTCGGAAGAGCTTTTGCTGTGCCCAGGGTGGGGCAGGATGAAGGACTGGGGGTGATGTGGGAGCACTGGGATCTGACTGGGGACCAGCCCAGCTTGCCTGGTGCAGGAGAACCCCCCCCTTGCAGCCAAGCCCGCGTTCAGAGCAAAACCTGGGGGCTCCAAAAAGCCCTAAAAAAAGCCTTTGGAATAATTGAGAGGTTTGGAAAGAGATTCAGTGGGAATAGAATTCCCTCCCTCCGTCTGCCCCACAGGGCACCCAGTGGCTGCTGTTCCTGCAGGAGTGGAGCTCTTCCTGAACTGCTCTTGGACGCCGTTTGGTGCCAGCACTGCGGCCACCGGCCACGTGTCTGCCACTGCTGCTCCCGTCTGTGCTGGTCCCAGGGCCAGTTTCCTGGCCAGCCTGGTGGTCCCTGGCCCCCGCGCCTCGGGCAGGGCTGGGTTTGCTCAGAGAGGTTTCGGTTGCTGGTTTTTGGGGAGAGTCCAAGGCTTTGGGGTGGCTGAGGCTCCAGTCCAGTGACCTGACAGGTCAAGGAGCTGTCCCTGGATGGGACAGCTGTCCCTGTATGCCAAGGGTGACACCCTGAGGGTGACATCGCTGCAGGGCAGAGGCTGAGAAGCCTCCCCGAGGCGTTCGGGCTCAGCCCCTGCCCCGGGAGGGAGCAGAGCCGCCGCCCCCCGGCACTGGGGTCCGTGCCCTGCCCGGCCCTGCAGCCCCACCGCAGCAGGTTCTCCCTCTCTTTGTCTTGCACTGGAGCCAAACGCCCAAACACCGGGAGAAAGTTGCCTCCAGCGTTTTTTCGGAGTTGGAGGGGGAGCAGTCTAGCTCCTGACATCTTGGCAGGGGTTCTCAGAGCCCATATGTCAGATTCAGAGAAACAGTTCACATTAATTTTAAATGGAAATCTTAGACCTTTGCTAGGCAACTGCAGCTCTCATTGCAATTCTCCCCACAATTTGCTCCAATAGGCTTGACAATAGCACGCTAAAATCTGAGTGCTTCAGCAAAACAGAATCACACCCTTTGGAGTGAACAGCCATCCTCATTCTATTTGTCTGGTGGCAATTAAAATAAGCGTGAAATGTGCTTGGGCATGCCTTGGTCTCATGCACATTTTAAATATTAACTCCAAGTCTTCGTTCCTATTATTTAGTAATAATGTTTATTATTGATAGGGCTGTAGTACCTGGGGGCCAATCTTTCATTATTCACTCTAAGCATACATCAGAAACAGTTCTTCCCTCAAAGCATTACTGATCTAATTGAAGGCTCACATAGGTTAATGGATACCTTAATGGTGTTTATTTCACATAGAGAATAGCCTGTACTTCAATCCCCGCTGTTTCACAGCCCTGGGAGGAAGCAGCAGCTCTCAATCTCTTTTATTTCCCCTCTTGCCACGGTTTCCATTTTGGTTGGTGGGAAACCACGCTGGGAAAGCCAAAGGGTGGGAGGGTTTGGAGAGCTGTGCCCACTGAGGTACAGCCGGCTCCTGGCTGCTCTGCCAGCTCCCATCCTCTCCTCCAAAACGCAACAGCTTCCTCAATATCCAGGGGGGCTGCTCCGGCGGCCTCCTCCTCCCCACAGCCACAGGACGGTGTTGCTCACAGGCAGGAGCTGACTCACCGATATGTGTGAGGTTTTTACATTCCCAGAGCACGCGAAATTGTGTCCTGTAAGATCCAGCAAAGCCCTCAATGACCGTCCTTCCTTCTGTCCCAGGTCACAGCAGGGTGGCCGGGCAGCTCAGGGGGGTGTGAGTAACTTACAAACATTTTGCTACCACTTTGCACCAGGTAGAGTGCAGACACAGCCTGTGCCAAGGGAAGCTTTGCTCCTGGGCCAGACCCTCGTGCAGCGAGCAGGAGCTGCTCCCCTCCGGGGGACCGGCCTTTCCTGGGGAGCAGGCACGCCTTGGGGCTGTGCTGTTCGGGCTCTGCAGCGCTGCAGAACGTGCAGATGGTGGCATTTCGTGTGGGAAACACTGGCTGGGTGTAAACCCAGGCAGCAGGAACCCTGCAGATGTGGAAACCAGGGGTCCATGTGTTCTGTTCTCCCACTTGCGCCTCCAGAGCCACAAAGGCAGAGCCGGGTGTCACAGCCCAGGGCCCAGAGTGTCTGTGCTGCCCGCGGGACCGGCCGCTCCCACTCGCACACACCAGGGACAGGCACAGCTCTGCTGCCTCTCCTCCCGCCGAGGCTGCACATCTGCATCCTTCATCTGCTGCAGGGAGAGCAAACTCCTCCCTCCCTGCTGGGGTTTCAGCCTGCTTGGGTGGATCTCAGACTGGTTTGGGTTGGAAGGGACCTTAAAGCTCATCACATCCCACCCCTGCCATGGGCAGGGACACCTCTCACTGTCCCAGGCTGCTCCCAGCCCCATCCAGCCTGGCCTGGGACACATCCAGGGATCCAGGGGCAGCCACAGCTGCTCTGGGCACCCTGTGCCAGGGCCTGCCCACCCTCACAGGGAACAATTCCTTCCCAATATCCCATCTAAATCTTCCCCAGCACAACACCACAATGCTGGGCTGGAGGGAAAAATGCCAGAAAGGACCACGATGAACGACTTTGCAATTATCTCAAACCCTTTATGGCAGAATTCTGTAAAAGAGATAAAAGCAGACAGTGATATCTGGCCTCAGTGAAGCAAAAGGGAATTTTACCACATGCTTTAAAAGGCCTGGAATTTCAAATGGAGTCTGTAAAAGTTAAATTGCTCTGAATAGCAATGCCGTCTGTCCAAATTTAGCAGGGCTATCTGAGCCCACAGCAAGTGCACATGGATTAAAATAATGACTCCTTCCCACTTTGGAAAGCGTTAATGCCTCGGGTTGAAAAAGAAAGGATTTTTGGTGATTGCCTTCACTCACAGCCCTCTGAGGAGCTCTCAGCATCGCTCCCGCCCATCCTCCTTCCTGCTGGACTTCTGCATATTTCCCTCCACGTGTCCCCTTTGGCCCCATTTTCATATTCATTTCATGTCATTTCACAGGGGACAGTGGCTTTAAGCTGAAGGAGGGTAAAACTCTCCTTTCCACCAGCACGAGTTTCCCCTGCAGTTCGTGCAGGATTTTCAGGGCTGGATCAGTGCTCTCTACACCTCTGGGATCTGCTGCAGGGAGAGTTTTCCCTTTGGCCCCAGAAGTGCCTGGTTTGGGCAGCAGGAGCCCCAGACCCCGGGCTGGGGCTGGATCTGCCCCTGTTCCAGGCTATGGCTGTGACAGGAGCCTCAGCTCCTCTTTCCCAGCTCCCCTGAATCAGGAACTGCCAGAAAGCAAAAGCTTACTGGAAAAAATGCAGATTTTCTGCCATTTGTGAAAATTAACTCCCCTAATTAACTTCCACATATAAACGCACTTAGAATGAAGACATTAAGTTGATTATGTAGAAAATTGCTACCTTGGTACACTCCCTAATGCCACCTCTAAATATGCCAAGAATGAAATTGCTCTTGTGGCATTGTTATGTCACTGCAATCGAATGCTCGCTGATGGAAGGCGCCATTTCCCTTTTTTGGCTAAATTTAACCTTTAATTTCTGCCACCGAGTGGCAGCCCCTGAGCCGCTGGGTTTGCTCTGAGAGGAGAGGGAATTTTACACTCTGTCTTTAGAGAGCCTTGTCCCCTGTGAGATCCCTTCAGCTGTGACACCTCCAGCACCCTGAGACAGAAATTTCAGGAGTCTGGAACTTGTGCCAGCCTGCTTTGGTGGGTTTGGCTTCACAGCGAAGAACCTCCGCGACACTGCCTGCAACAACGGCCTTGAAAACCCAGCCCTGAGATATTCATGATTTGCTGTTTGGAACAAAATTATTGCGGAGCGTGGAATGTGCTCATCAGCTTCAGATGGTGCCAGAAAATGTATCTCTGATGCAATCAGAACCTCCTGAGGAGAGAGGACTCGTACCCTGCATCATGGAGCAAAGGAAAAGCACAAAATTCACCCCCAGATCTCCTGGTCAGAGATGATCCTGTGGCTGAAAGGCCAGAGCTGAGCAGAACTCAATTAAACACAAAGCCAAATTCAGCCTTTAATTTGCACAAGGTTGATCTGTGATTATTGGAGAAGTAGGGAGAGAGGGAGGGCGATAGGCCAGGTCCAGTTCTGATCCTTTTAAAATGAAGACTTGATTAACAGCACAATTTCTTCTGACTTTAATGAATGCAGGGATTGCAAACTGTTTACAGAAGGGCTCTAACTTCATTTAACTTTCACTAGAGAATGTCTGTCTGTCCCCATAAAAATAAAAGAATTCCAGACATCTCTGATTTCTGAGCAGAGCTGTCATCATATAAAATGTCATCATGTGGTTCCAGAACAGAATGGATGAGGTCTCTTAATTTATTGGATACTCCAGCCTGTATTAATTGCAGTCTGTTAAGAATTACAGTATTTCAACCCCTCCATTAGCAAACTTCAAGATGTTTTATTATTATTATTTGGCAATTAGCTGCTGCAATTATCTCTCTAAACACTGTCTGAATGGGTTCCCTGTACTCCTCGTGCTTTTCGCACACCCAGGGAGTGAAGGATCCTCCACAAAACCGCCCCTGTTCCTCTCTGCTGGCAGCTCCCCTGTGGCCAGAGGGGGAAATTTCCCTGAGGTCGCTTCTGTGGCTGCCGCTCTTCGCCTTGTGGCTGCTCAGGCTCCCGGCTTTGGCTGTTTCCTTTGGTTTCCCTTCCACAGGAGCCCAGGCAGAGCCGGAGGGGCTCCGCAGTGCTGCCGGGGGAAGGCGCCTCGGTGCCGAGCTCACGGAGGGACACCCGCTTCGCAAGGGCTCATCCCGTGTGCGGACAGGGAAAGCTTTTCCCTCGCACTGCCCTGGCCTCGCCAGGACACAGAGAGATGAGGCGGCAGGGACAGCTCCGCTGGGAACACGGCACTGAGCGGGACAGGGAGCCCCGCAGGGCGCAGCCTGGCCGTGCCCCGGCCGGCTCCGTGTGCAGGGGACCCCGAACGCAGCCACAGACACAAATTCCCCTCCCAGCACCTCCGCAGCCCCCGGCTCCCTCTGATGCTGATTCTCCGCATTCCTCAGCAGCCCGCGCCTCCTTCCCATCGCTTTTCCCTTCCCGTCGCTTTTCCCTCCCCATCGCTTTTCCCTTCCCATCGCTTTTCCCTTCCCATCGCTTTTCCCTTCCC
>VZRR01002346.1:247193-288001 GCA_013398015.1 Oreocharis arfaki | reverse complement strand
ATCCCTTTTCCCTTCCCCTCGCTTTTCCCCCCCCATCGCTTTTCCCTCCCCATCGCTTTTCCCTTCCCATCGCTTTTCCCTCCCCATCGCTTTTCCCTTCCCGTGCCAGCAGAGAGCCTCTTCCTCCCCATCCCTTCTCCCCAAAGCAGCAGGCACAGAGTTCTGGCCTGCAAGTGAGCAGAGCTCAGGGGTTTAACCCTGCTCTTACAATGCCAAAGCACCAAGCCCGGCGTTTCATTGTTATGACAATGCTTCAATGCTTTAAATTTAAGCCCTTAACTATTTTTTTTTTCTTTTTTGTCCTTCTGTCGAGTCAGAGCCGGAGTGAGTTGTTATTTGTCTGGCTATCAGAGCCTGGTTAAATACTCCCATTGCCTCAGGGCCGTGGAGTGTTTCTTCACAGACAGATCAGCCCCGATGTCACAGTTCTCCAAATGTCAGAAAATTAATTATGGCCTCTTGCCAGCCCCTTCAATCTCCTCCCCGTTCACTTAATGCCATATTTAGAGGCTCAGGGAACTCTCCCATTCCTCTCTCACTCCCAGGAAGGAAATCTCTGTCCCAGGGAGGTTTTGCTGAGAGGGAAATCTCTCACTGCTTCCCACCTGAACGTGGCCACAGAGTCCTTCTGCTCTTTCATGACTCAATGTCCCAGACCCACAGTCCTTTTAAAATATATCACAAATCATCCAGTCTGTAATTTGCCAACCTCTTCAGCTGGGGCAGAGTCCCTCAGCAATGCTGGCTCCGAGGGCTGAGCCTGAGACACCAGCCCTGAGCTTCCCCCTCACCCTGACAAGGGAGGGGCTCCTGCTGCTCCAAAACATGAGAAAAATCAGATTAAATGAAGCCCTGTTACAGTAACAGTAGTTTTCCAAGAGATTTTGTCTGTTGGTTCATCTGTACGCAGACAAAGCAGGAATTCCATGTGAGGGGAGGTGGGAAATATTTTCATCCCTTTATTTCCCCAGCCTGGTAAAGATCCACCCTCACCTAAACACATCCATCCCCAACTATTCCTCTTTTATTTCAGTTCTCCGCTGGGTGAATTTCCAACTCCGTGTTGTCAATACAGTCCCAAGTGCTGCAGCACATCTGCCTGCTCTCCATATTTTCAATCCTCCCTGATATTCATTCTTTATCACTAAATATTCTGCTATCAAGACTCCAGCACTTGATCTCACTCCAGGATTTGAGAGTGCTGGTACACAGAGTTCCTTTGTGTGAGATGAGACACTTAACCTTTCCAAAGAGAAGAGCTGCTTTTAATCATTACTTCTGATTTGCACATACAGAGCATGGAGCCTAAAACCCCATAAACATTCCAGGCTTTTTGTGGAGTGTTTTCTTTCTTCCCCCCTCCTCGAGCACTGCATTTACAGGCCATTTGTTTCCATTCAAAGTTTGAAACTGTGATTTTTGCTGCAGCCCTCCGACAGCTGAACTGCACCAGCAGAAGTGCTCAATCCATCAGCAGAGCTCTGGAACGTGCTCCAAATTAAATAAATAATGGCAAACCCGCTCACTTTGGATGGGATGCATGGAGAGAGGAGGGGGAGAGCAATTTGTTTAATGGATTTTATTGATTTAAAGATTAAAATGCTCGGAGGGTTAGATACAGCGAGACCCTTTTTTTCCACTGGAA
Organism: Oreocharis arfaki; assembly: GCA_013398015.1. NCBI lineage: Eukaryota > Metazoa > Chordata > Aves > Passeriformes > Paramythiidae > Oreocharis > Oreocharis arfaki. The sequence continues at coordinate 286,356 of VZRR01002346.1, read as the reverse complement.
AATCACAATCACTTACAGGGGCTTTGTGTAAATTCAGAAATTAAATGGAGCTCAATCCCAGGCACTGTCAGCTGAAAGCAGGGAGGTCCTTGAGGGACCTTTCCAATGCTTTACCACCCTTCCTGGGAAGTTTTTTCCCCGATACGTGATCTAAACCTCCCCCGGCCCAACCTGAGTCCTTTTCTTCTTATCCTGTCACTTGCTGTCCATGGGAAGGGACCTCCCCCCTGTACCTACGCCCGCCTTTGATCCCAGGACTGCAGGAACTGGGGTTTGGATGCTGCTCCCTGATCCCTCCCTGTTCCAGAGGAGAGGGTGGGAGGGCTCAAAATTGCCCTGTGCACGAGCATCCAAATTTAGCTGTCGCAGCCAATGTTTGTGGATCAGACCCTCTGTGCTCCCTTTTTTCCTCCTGGAAAATGGGGATAATTGCAGCAGCACGGTGACATTTGTGGCTGAAAAGCTGTGCACATGTGTAAAATGCAGAGAAGGGTTATTATGTGTCTTATTTACACAGGAGAGGATTCCCAAAAGAGAAGAAAAAACCACATGAATGCCTTGCTTGGATTTCTAACGAGCTGATTCCACTCAGTGCATTCCAAGTGAATATCAGTAACAGGATGAGATCCAGCAGTAAATACGCCCTGCCTGGAAAAGTTCAGAATAAAGGGACCAAAGCCATCGATTTATTTCCTTTTTTCAGAGCTCTTTGCAGCTCCTGCCTCCTTCCTTCATGTGAGATCACACAGCCCCTTCCCCTGCCCTGCAGACAATGGGATCCTGGAAGAGGCAACTTGGATAAAAAATTAGAGCAAGGGTTGCATCTGTCTTGTTAATGATGTTGTGTTCTCTGTGTGGTCATCAAAAGCTGCCACCACCTGTTCCCCCCTGCTTTGTTCTCTCCTTTCTGAGCCCAGCTCATCCAACCTCCGGCCACAAGGGCTCATAAATCCCAGTTACTTCCCTGCAAAAGCAGAGGTTTCTCAGTATTCCAGTGGGCAGGGGGTTCCCACCTCTGTTATTTAATAATACCCAAATAATGCAATTTTACAGGAATTTCAAGTGCTTGAGAAGCCCGTCAGTGGCACAGGTACAGAATAACCTCAAACAGCAGTGCAGGAGAAGGAGCTGCAAATTCCAGACAGGGGTCCCAACTCCCGGCCCCAGCATGGCACAGGCAGAGATTATTTACAGGAGTGGGCAGTGCCAGGACAAGGGGCACGGCTTCAAAGTGCCAGAGGGCAGGGATAGATGGGAAATTGGGAAGGAATTCCTCCCTGGGAGGGTGGGGAGGCCCTGGCACAGGGGTTATTCCATGGGTTCCCCATCCCTGGAAGTGTCCAAGGCCAGGTTGGAGCAGCCTGGGATAGGGGAAGGTGTGGCAGGGGTGGCCCTGGGTGAGATTTAAGCTCCTTCCATCCCAAACCATTCTGGGATTCGATGATTCTCTGATTCTTTTCCTGCTGTTGCAGTTTTTTGCAAGGTGAGACCGTCTGGCTGCGGGGATGACAACTTTACGTTCAAGTCAGGGGCAGCTTTATCACCTCCTCCCATGTTATGCATCAAACATTAAAGAAAAATCAAGACTTATTCTTTTCAAGTTGTTCTGCAGGGCCTGGGGCCATCAGGTCCACGTAAGTTGGGCTGATGGCTGCTGAATATCCCAGGTATTTTGTCCGAGGGGGCTGGAGCAGGGGATGCAGACATTAAGAGCAGTTTTATTGCTTTGCAGCCGTAGCCAGCACTTTACCTGCACAGTTTGCATTCCAATAAATTTTTCATCTCGGGTTTATCTTCTGTAGGAGCGAGGTCTGAGCGAGGTAAAGCTGCATCTCCAAAGGGCTGCATGTTTTTTTAAACAGAGGCACTTTGAGCTGTTAGTCAGGAAAGATGAATTTTAGATCTGTCTTTGCCGTTGACCTACAGAAGCTCCTTCCTTTCATCTGTGAAATTCAACTCTCTGGGCTCCCAAAATCTCAAATGTGAAGTTGAGGACTCCTCTGCCAGCTGGGAATTTGTCTCAAATCCTTTAGGGGAAGGGAGAGGAAGGGTGAGTCCATCGTTGCAGTTGGGGTCACAGCTCACCCAGGCACCCCTGAGACTGCACCCACAGCTTGTTTGTCTGAACAAACCTATAGGGGCACGGCCTGGGCCCTACAGCTCAACTGCCAGGATAACCTGAGCTTACTCTGCTCCTGGAGCAGGTTTGAGGGGTTTTGGTGTGACTGGGTCAGACAAAGCCCTCTTTGCCTCGCTCTGCATCTCGCTGTGAGCCCAGAACTGGTCTCAGCCGCTGCTGCCCCAAAGGGCACACGCAGACATTTCCCTGGGCAGGGTGGGGGATTTCTCCATGGCCAGGGCAGCAGAGAGCGGGGCCTCGTCCCCAGTGCCCCGTGCAGAGGTTAAGCCTTGCTTATCCCTGGGATTGCCACCCTCCAGGCAGGGTCATTGCTGGCAAGGAGCCCCCACTCACGGGCTGCAGCCCCCCGTGGGGGGAAGTGAAACCTCCCAGTGCCAAGGACAGGAGTGCCAGTCCTGTAACCTGATTAACAACCCAGAGGGGCTTCGTTCAGCTGCACAGGCTCCAAACAGCCCCTGCCAGCCACTGAGGCATGGAGAGATTTCAGATCCAAACCTCGGGGCCTGCTGAGAGCCACGCACTGAAACAGTGATTGCTGCATCCTCCAGATGTCTTTCTCACTCTTTGAGTGCACCTCCTCTCCTTCTCTTGCTCTGAAGCAGATATGTGCTTAAACATCTCATTTCCATAGTGCATTAAATATTGAAGATTTGCTCTAATGGTCTTTTATTTTCCCAGCCAAAAAATCCAAGAAATGATTGTTTTCCCTCCACAACACTGAAAACAGAGGATCACTTTAAGTGATCTGTTGTGCACAACCTTGCAATTACGTGAGAGCTGAACAATGCCTGTGAGAACAGGGACTGGACCGGGCAGGTTGAGCCTGTCTGCTTTAGATTTGGCTGGAACAGCCCAAATCAGCAGAGGCTCCTTTTATGTTCAACAGATGTAAGGCAGAGGAACCTTCCTTGTTTCCATTCTTGCACAGTTCGTTGTATTATGATCTTCATTTTTGCATTTATTAGTGATTCACAACCTGCTGGAGGTGGCTCAGGGAAGTGGCAGCTCTGGGATTGAGCCCCAGTGGGAATGGAGCAGCTCCAAAGGGAGCCTGCAGATCTAGCTTGTGGGAATCATAAAGAATTCTCCTGTTCATCCCTGGCAGTGCCCAAGGCCAGGCTGGACGGGGCTGGAGCAGCCTGGGATGGTGGGAGGTGTCCCTGCCATGGCAGGGGTGGCACTGGGTGGGCTTTGAGGTCCCTCCCAACACAATCCAAGGAGTGACGGGGTACAAATGTCCTTAATTCCAATTGAAAAGCCCCCATGGAAGTGGTGAGGAGGGATGGATCCATCAGGATTGTCCTGGAGCAGAGCAGTGAGGGCTGGGCAGGGGCTGGTGGCAGGGGCAGTGCTGGGCTGGGGTGAGGCTAATGCAGAGTAATGAGAGGGGAACGGGGCTCCAGAGCTCCCAGTGCCACTGGAGACCCCTTACAAACGATTTTGCTCTTTCAGTCATTAATTTTTTATGAAGTTTAATAGGCCTGCAGCCTAGAGACCTGCCTGGGTGTTGATTAGCTTCATATTTTCTCTCATTAATGTAGAATCTGATTAGCCCCTGTTACAAGCATTTCATCTGATTTGGCAAAGAGCATTGTTCTGAGAGCAGGAATTACAAGTTCACTCCCTTGCAGGAAACAAAGCCTTTGCCTGCTGAGAGCCCCACACCTCCCAGGCCTCCTTCCCACGGGCCCTGGGGCTGTGCATGTTTAGATTTGGGGGTGGCTCGGGACCTGTCCTGCCTGTCCCACTGGGCTTTGCTTTCGGGCAGCCTCCCAGCCTGGAGCAGAGGTGGCAGAGGTGACACGAAGGTGTCCATGACCTGGGCTGCCCAAAGCCACCGTCCTGCCCCAAAGGCCTGCTCAGGCAGGGAGCACTGTGGCATTACATCAATATATAAATGCACATAAATACATAAAAGAAATGAATCCTCACGCCCGGCTTTCTGCCTCTGTGCTCCCTTTGTGCAAAGGAAAAGAAGTTTTATGAACGACCTGAGCAATTCCAGCTAATGGCTGGAGCTGAAAACCACCCCTTGCTGATCCCAGGGGAATAATATCTCAGCAGCCTGAAGGAGCCTGTTCCCTGTCTGCCTCTGTTATGGATGTCGCCAGTTACAGGGACAGTCAGGGGTTCAGAGCAGGCATTAAGGGAGATTGCTCGGGTCATTATTAATTATGCAGATTCTCCATCTTCTTCTGTCAGAACACAGGAGTTAAATAAACACAAATGGATCAAACTGCTGTGCAATAGAAACTTTATGTTAATGTGGCAAAGGCCCTGCTGGAGGTGGCTCTGCCATCAATCTCTGGGGTGGGAGCACTCAGGGAATCAAACATTTGGTTCTGCTCTCCAGGTGCTGAGCTGGGAAGGGCTTTTATGGCACCCCAGAGGACACTGGTCCCAGTGTGGGCATGACACCAACTCCTGGGTGCTTGGCCTGAAGGGTCTCAGCTTGGATTTGATGAACAATTCCAAGAGAAGTGACCTCAGAGGGAGCTGGTGGCACCCAGCAGGGCATCGTGGGCAGTTCTGCTTCCATGGCTTCTGCTCAGAGCTTGGGGCTGGGACAGCTGACCTCCTTCCACACAGAACAGGGATTTCCAGGAACTGGACAGGTCAGAGGGACCCCAAATCCCCAGAGTCTGATGTGGGAGGTCACCCTGCGTCCAGTGTCCCTGTGCATGTCCAGTGCCTGGTGTGGAGCCAGGGAATGACCTTTGGATATCCTGCCCATCAAAGAGCCCCAAATACTGAATTCCTGGTTTTGGGGATGAAAGGCTGGTTCTGCCTGGTTTGGAGTTCTACCCCAGCTACGGGAAAGCAGAAGCTGAGCTGTGCTCGGGAGGTAATTGCTCAGCAGCACAGGAGGAGGGGCCACACAATGGAGTGCAGGGGCAGCAGCAGAGCTCTCCAAGGAGCTGTTACTGAACAGGAGAGTGAGGAAACAGGAGGGTGGACACTCTTGCCTTAAATCTGCTTTCTCTGCAGCCTTCTATAAGGCAGCGAGCTCTGCTCTACCCTATTTATCTCTTTCAGCTTGTGGCAACGCACACTCTGCCTGTGCTGCCAAGCAGGCTGGGTGTCAAATCACTACAGATGTGCATAATTCAAGCTGGCACAGAAACTGATGGCTTTTGCATTGGACATGTTTATTTTCTTCTTGCAAGGCTTAAGCATGTCATTTGCTGTCACACATGCCCTTGTGAAATCTTGGCAAGAAATCAATTTGATTTTCAATGTCAAGCAGCTTTCTTTAATGTCTCCAGATAAGGTTTGTGTGCACTCCGTGCTGCTGGAGTTATGGATGTACCACCTGGGGTCAACAGCACAGAGCTCCCTGTGAAAGCCTCGTGCACAATATTTCAAGCAGATCTCTGCAGAACTGTTGCTTCTTTCCCAGCTCCTCCAGAAAAGGACGTTCTCACTTCCCAAAAGGACGTGTGACACCGCACCCCATGGGTTCTCTGTGTGGTCCTTTGTGTTCTTGGCAAAATCCCTCGGGCTCTGAGCTTGGGCAAGGAATTCTGTCTTCCTTCTTGGACTGGGTATACTGGGCCCCACTGGCACTTGGAACAGCTGCACAGCCTCAGGGGTCGGGTTTCTGGGGACTGAAGGAAGAGTGAGTGGTCAGGCAGGATCCTTTGAGGGACCTTTGAGGTGAGAAATAGTTAACTGGGATACCTTTATGTCTCTAGCTGCCGTTAGCTGGATCTGTGGAACTTGCCTGTGGTGAAACGTGGATGTGGAGCTGGGACAGACCCTGACAGGGCAGCAAACCTTGGGTCCAGAGTGAGCAGAGCCCAAGTGCCCAAACAAGCAGCCACAGACGAAGTGTGGGGTGTGGTGTCACCTGTCTGTCAGCTCCAACACTCCATCCAGTGTCATCCCAGTGCAGGGGGCTTGCAGGTGCCACCCCTGTGTCTCTGCAAAGGGCTTTAACCCCTGCTGGGGTCCTGTCACACCCCCGGGGCTGCCAGGGCACGGGAGGGCTCTGGAGATCCCTGGAGTAATTCTTCCCATTCAGAAAGCAGCTCCCCTGAGCTGGGGCTCCCCTCAACTGGGGCTCCCCTGAGCTGGGGCTCCCCTGAACTGGGGCTCCCCTGAGCTGGGGCTCCCCTCAACTGGAGCTCCCCTGAGCTGGGGCTCCCCTGAGCTGGGGCTCCCCTGAGCTGGGGCTCCCCTGCACTGGGGCTCCCCTGAGCTGGAGCTCCCCTGAGCTGGGGCTCCCCTGAGCTGGGGCTCCCCTGCACTGGGGCTCCCCTGAGCTGGGGCTCCCCTGAACTGGAGCTCCCCTGAACTGGGGCTCCCCTGAACTGGAGCTCCCCTGAACTGGGGCTTTCTCCTGCTCAAAGAGCAGCTCTGCCTTTTGATGCAGACAAATGGCTGGGCTGAGCGTGCAGGGCTTTGTACCAGCAGTGCCTCACAGCCACTGCTGCCGGCCTGGGGAGTCTCTAATAAGAGCAGTTCTGTTCTCCTTCCTTCCCTCCAAAATGTGCAGTAACTCGCCTTCTGTGCCTTCTGTGCCTCCTCCTTCCTGCCGTGTGCTGGTGGGAGGATTTTTCCTGGTTCTGTTGCTTTGGTGGTGAAGCAATTCCTCTATTAATTCGTTATGTTTTAGGATTAGAAGAGAGAAAATGAATACAGCACAGAACAAGTGCAAAATAATCTTTGTGAGAGCGGGAATCTGTTCTGCCACATGATGTACCAGGATTTTTTTTTCCCTGCTATTATTCCCCTTCCCCCTTTCCTTCACCAAAGCAGTTAAAAGCTGCTGCTATTTCTAAATTGGCTGCACATATATTCAGTGTCAGACTGGGAGGGTTGATCCAGGCTGCCCTGGGAGGCCAGGCACGGAGGTTGCTCCTCTCCCTTGTCCGTGGTCTCTCACCAGCACAGCAGAACCGCCTTGGAAACTGTCTTGAGCAGAAGCAGATGGCACCAAAATCTGATAGCACTTTGTGAGTGTGAAATTCATTAACCCCCCTCCCTATTCCCCAAATTAATATCTTTAAGCCAAATATTACAGAATTTCTCGTGGAAGTTCTGTGTTTGAAGAGTTTTGCCCTGGAAAGCTGCTCCTCAGCCTGGAGAGGCTGATGGCTGCGAAGGCACCGCCTCCCTAAATAGTTTTGAGCACCACTCACTGTCACCAGCCCTCGCAGAGAAATCCCAGCTCCAGGGGCTCGCCCGGCCCTGGCAGGCGCTGGGAGCGGGGAGGGGAAAGGCTCCGGAGTGGAACCGGGGTGCAGTTTTCGCCTGGCTCTGTCACTGCCCTGGGTGAGCCCTGTCTGGGTGAGCCCCAGAGCGGCTCAGGCCCGGCCCTGCTGCTCTTCATTCCGTGCCTTCAGCCCCGAGTGGCAGCACCCCGGAGAAAGGGGGTTCACCCTGGAGAAAGGGGGCTCACCCCAGAGAAAGGGGGTTCATCCCAGAGAAAGGGGGTTCTCCCTGGAGAGAGGGGGTTCACCCCGGAGAGAGGGGGTTCACCCCAGAGAAAGGGGGTTCACCCTGGAGAAAGGGGGTTCTCCCCAGAGAAAGGGGGTTCACCCTGGAGAAAGGGGGTTCATCCCAGAGAAAGGGGGTTCTCCCCACTGGCTCTGGCACCTTTCCTTCCAGGGTGAAGTTCTGTGTTTCTGGCAGGTGCGGGAGCAGTACCAGAGTTTCTTTATTCTTGGTACTTTGTGAGCACCCAAACAGCCCAACTGTCTTATGCTCAGTTTTTTGGAGGTTTTACCCTGAATTCCAGAGCTGTCCTTCACTGTGTGAGAAGAAAGGATGTTCAGGTGCTGACATCGCTCTCCAGGCCCATTTGATTTTGCAATTAATTCCCAGTCGGGGTGGTAATTTCTATTGCGCTCTCAGTGATCAGAAATATTTAGCAGATTAACATCATTTAGCTTTCATCTTCCCCAGGGAGATAAGAGGAAGGATTAAAGAGAAGGAGACTCCTCGCTAACTGCTGTTGAGAGAGTGCTACAGAGTCTGGAGATGTGAAATCAAATGAGGGAAAACAAAGGGAAAGTTCAGGAGCCCCTTGCCACTGCCAGTGGGATTTACCCTTTATTTACTGCTCCAGTCCATCTGGCAGCTCCCCAGCAGGGCTGAACAGGAGACCACACCTGTCAATGCGGCTGTGATGGAGCAGATGTTGGAATTTGCACCACTGAAGCTAAAATTTATCATCTCTGGCCTAAAACTGCTAATGGGGGTGAAAATGGGCACTCGTTTGCTCAGAGCTTGAGCCTCTCTCCTTTCTCCCTTTCCTTTCTGCTTTCCTGGGTGCACATTCCCTGCTCAGCTCCATCAGAGAGGAGAAAGGCACTGCAGAAATTTAATTTCCCCAGTACTCAATCAAGGCAGAATAATGTGTTTAATATCTGAGGCATCGGGGAGGTGGAAGATTCATGCCCTGGGAGGAGGAGAGGGAAGGAGAGGCATTCTCAGCACTGCCCTGGCTCAGTGCAGCATAAATTCAGCCTCACACCCATGAAATACATGGAGGGAGCTGCACCACAAATCAGCCACGAGCGAGGAAGTCCCGAGTCAAAGGAAGAACAATTTCATGTGCTCTTATCTTATTGCCACTATATTTCCTCCTTTTTGTTATTAATGACAAATAAAATGCAAGTGCTGAACGGGAGTGAGGAAATACGGGCTGAAATTAAGTCAGGAATGCTGAGGTTTGATATCAGAGGTGGCTCCTGGGCGGGGAGGTCCCTTTGGCTGTGTCCCCCTGTCCCGGGAGGAGAGGTCAGGCTCCCTCAGAGCCCACGGGAGCCCAGGAGCTGCTCAGGGAGGGGCTGTGGGCAATTTAAGGTCTCTTCCAACCCAAACCAGTCTGGGGTTAATCCCACACACGGTGGGAGAGTGCCTTTCTCCCACCCTGCTGCTGGGGAGGCTGAGCCAGGCTGGAGTGGGAGCACCCAGCCCTGCCCAGCCCGTCAGTGCAGGTCCCTCTGCCCCTCTGGCTCCACTCCTGCAGCCTGGGTGGGTGTTTCTGCAGAGGAAAAATGGCAACAGAAGCTGTGAGGAGCCAGCACTGGAGGGGCAGCTCTGTGCTCACTTCACTCCCACCCACGAGTGCTCCCAGGGAGGCTGGAGCAGCGTTCCAGTGACAGCTATAACCTGAATTTGCATGAGCTCTCTGGGAATCCATAACGTGTAAGAGCAGCTGTCAATGGAATTGAGTGCTGCCATTGGATAACAGCCCCTCACCACCAAAAATCCTGCGAGCAGAGCCCGGGAATTTGGGGTTTGGTACAAAGCAGCAGCTATTGATCCCCTCCACAGGCAGCATTCCTATCGCAGCGAATGACTCATGGAGCTTTAATCACTTTGTCTGAGAGTGTCTCCTGCAAGAAAAATGATATTCCTGGCTTTTCTCTTCCATATGGATTGCAGGGTCCTGACAGGCTTTTCAGGGGTCCCAGGCTGCAGCAGGGCTGAGAGGGACCCAGCTGGGTCTCTGTGAGCTCTGAGGGACAGGAGCAGCCCCAGCCCTCCCCAAAGCCACCCTGAGGAGCAGGTATGAGGATAGACATTGATATTTAAGGCAGAATACTTCTCCTGTCAGACAAAAACGTGTATTTATGTGTGAGTGCTCCTTTAATGGGGACATTTCCAAGAATTATTATGAATTTCAGCTGGTGGGCAAGTTTGGTGCATTTGAAAGCGATCCATCACTGAGAGCAGATTCAATAGTCATCACTGGAACTGGCTCTCACAATCCCATTTTTACAACATCAAATGATGTGCTCAATAGTAAAATTATTTTTATCAATTTTTGATCTGTCATTGCCAGACAGTTCCTGGTTTGCCCTATCAATAAGATCAGCACCACTGAAGTTAACGGGGATTTACACTCCCAACTTCGTTATGAGCTTGCTCAGTTGGATTCGAGGCCTCCGCTAACAAGTGAATAACCTTGGGCAGCACATCCCCGAGTGATGCAGCTGCAATCCTGTCTGAATCCATGGCATGGGGTGGGGCCGGATGATCTTTGAGGTCCCTTCCAACCCAGGCCGTGCTGGGATGCTCTGCAGAGGTACCAGGCTGGATCCCACCCTCGACAGGTGGAACCACAGCCCCTCCAAGGAAGAGCTGCTGGGCCCAGAAAAGAGCAAATCACAGATTTGCTTTGTCAGTTCCTTAAATGCTTTTAGGCATTTTACCCCAAATCTTTCCCCTCTGGGTCAAGGAGAGGTTGCTCCCACTGCTGGCACGCTCAGGATTTTAGCAGAGATGGCTGAGCCAGATCCTGGCTGTGTGAGAATCCTCAACATCTGCTCTGGGACCCACCTGCTGCAGCCTCCTCCTCCTCTGCCATATGGAAAACTGCACCGACAGGCCCTGTTCATTTCAATAAATCTTCTTGTTTTCTTCAGCAGCAGGAGGATGGAAATATGGCTGCTGTCCCTTTGCCCCAAAGACAAGGGAGAGCAGCAGAAATTCTGTCTAATCTGTGTGATAATCAGCAGTTGCTCATCCACCCTCCTCAGCGAAGCCCTGATGAGCCCTTGTCCCTCCCCAACAGCCTCTGGTTCTGCTGCTCGGCCTCCTGTGGGGTACAAGAGATGAACCATTTCTATCTGGGAGCTCATTTGCACCACGGGCTGCAGAATTTGGTGCTGACCAGGAGGTGATTCCCTCCAGCTCTGGGACATCAGGGTGGGGCCCTCAGCTCCACGTGAGAAAAGGCTGAGGGTACTTTTGTTTTGTCTGTACAGAGGAAACATAACAAAATATAACAGGGCTCAAGGTGAGGGGGCTGGATGTGCTCAGTGCAGGGCGTGGAATAACATCCGAATTAAGCCAAAGGCACAGCTTCTGATCCTTTTAATAGGACAGGCTTTTACTCTGCCATAAATTTCCCTGCTCAGCACATATGGATCTTTATGATCTCTACTTCCAAACCCACAAGGAGGAGCCACCCTGCAAAGCCCCATCTGCCTAGTGCTTCTGGGGCCATTGTGTCGTGCCAGGACTGGAATTCCTCCATCCACAGAGCTCCCACTGCCCCTTGCAGGGAGCTGGAGCAGGGCCCTGCTGCCCATTTCCTTGGCCACAGAACAAAAATGTGAGGAAAGCAGAGCTCCAGCTGCAGCTGTGAGGCAGCGAGCACTCGCACTGGAATCCGTGAGGAAGGGATCTCAGTTATCCCTGCAAGGCTGGGGTGGTTCTTGGACTGGGCTGGGAAAAGGAGGCTGAGAGTGATGATTGAAAAAGACAACCACAACAAGTGAACTGTGACTGGAGCTTGCTTCTTGATTGGAAGTGTTTAGAAGGTGATGCTGGAACATGAGACTCAATTAAGCCAAGAAGAAATCATGTTCTTCACCTCCTTCCATGGTTCCTGGCATCCCGGTAGCTTTAACATCTGGGTGTCCTCAAGACATTTGATGCATTTCATTCATCATACATGACATTTGCATAATGCCAACATCATACTTTATGCAGATGCACCCTTGAACATTTCACAGATTCTGATTGCTGTTTAAACTCCCCTTAAATAAAACCCACGGGGCCTTGCCCACTTCTGACTGTGGGGAAATGCAAGGTCCAGAGTGACTCGTTCCTTGCACTGGCACACTCTGCATTGCCTTCACATCCCAAGTAAATACAGTGTCTTTCATTTTATTTTCTTTCTGCAGCCATTAAAATTCTATTAGCTGTTTGTGAATATTATTTCATGCCATCTGCATTTACTCCTAAGTCGTGCTAGCGACAGCTGCAATCATTTGTATGCATTTTCTGTGTGCTCGTGGTTATTGAGGAGCAGAACCTTCCTCCCTCGCTGCTCGAGGAGACACAGCCAACTGCAGGCATGGTTTGTTTGTAAATCCAAATCCCCACAGTGTTATTTTATTTATTAGGACAACAGAAGGGAAAAGGGAGGATGAGACAAAGGGAAATGTTTGATGTTATGTGACAAACAGCAGCGTTGCTCCTTTTCACTTATTTATTTGGCCCCCAGCCATGGTTCAGGGTGGAAATGGAAGTGGACAGAGGAACAGACACTTTTTATTCTGTCTTGTTCTCACTTGCAAAAGGCTGAAAGCTTCTATTGTGTAAAATATGTATTTTTAATTAACCACCATTTACATATGGTGGAGTTGCTGAACAGGAACTCGAACAACAAGATGTGATCCCGTGTCAGCATCTGCTGTGGAGCCACCTCGGTTCCCATTAGCTCAGGATGCAGCCAGTAATTCCCAGCCAAATTAAATGGCTCAGCATTACAGAGCCATAAACTTGGATAACAACAGGTCAGCAGGCAGGGCAGGGGCTGTGTGGGGGTGACTGAGCATCCAAATATTCTTTTTATTGGTATTTATTTCCGTGAGTGTCCCGGGGCACGTTCAGCCCCGTGCAGACGGAATCCGTGCAGAATTCCTGCCCTGTGTGAGCTCTGCTTTGGGACCTTCCTTGGGAAAACAAACCCAGGGGGATTTTCCTCACAGGAGAGGAGGGAAATGCCCAGAGCTGGCCAGGATCTTCATTTCATGGGTGCAGAACTAGAGGGCCAAAATATTTTTGCAGTTTGATGCCTGTGCCTGAGAAAGTCTCACCCTCTCTCCTGTGCTCGCACAAAGTTTGGCTTGAAAACACCCAGGTGATAAATGCTTCAATATTTAACCATGATTTACCTGTGGTGGGTGAAGGAAAAATTATGCAAATAGGGCCTGAATCAGAGCAATGAGCCCCTTTATATACTCCAGAAAATGTCAAAATATAATGTTTTATGAATCGCTCGCTTTCCTTTGAAAATAAAACACTTCTCCTTTTCCATGTTCAAGATTATGCCTGAACATAAATTACAGAGGAATGGTGGCTGGATAAATGCAGTCCCCAAATGGCAGGAATTCATAAAGGAATGAGATTTGTACTTAGAAGAATTCCCTGTCACTCGGCTTGCTCCAGATCCCAGTCCTCGATTCACCCCACGCTCCAGGGACAGGAGCTGCTCACTCAGTGCCAAGGGCAGCGCTAATGGAAGCAGAGAAAATAAAACTGCACAGATCCAGCTTTGAATGGCATTACAAACAAACCACGAGAAGCTCTGAAAGCATAGCAAGGTCCCAGGAATGAAAGTCCTGTTCATTTGTGTGTAGATAAAAACAATCTTTGGAGAGGTGAAGGAGCAAAGTCACGCAGAATTTCCACTTCTCTCATCTCCAGTGTTTGTTCTGGGCCTCCACAGCCCTCAGAGAGGCTTCAACATCTGAGGAAAACAAATTTCAGTGCATCACTTTGAATAATCCTGACTGAGTCATCAATTTAAAACCCCAATTCCTATTAGCACTTCTCCAAAGAGCTTTGATGAGGTTGTGGCTGTTGGCACACGGAGTTTGTGGTGCACGTGATGATTCAGAGTTTCTCCCCCTCATAAACTGATTCCTCCTCACACAGAGCAGCAGGAATTGCTGTTTAAGGACAGGGAAAAGAAAAGAAACCCCAGGAAAATCAGGGCCTCATCTGTCGTGAGCTGCTCAGTATCAAGAGGGATTTTTATTGTAACCCCATGGGAAGTCCCTTCAGGGAAAGAAAGCCCCTTCTGCAGGGTGGATGTGCACCTTGGTCCCCTGCTGTCTGGCAAAAGGAAATGATTCCTAGAGCTGACAGCCCCCAAAGCAGCCAAGAAATGTCTATAAATCCCGGGAGCTGCTGTCCTTTAGCTCACGGGCTCATTAATGGAGTGATGGGCCCTGGCAGAGGAATTGCCTTTCCTGGATTGCCATTGGCAGGGTGGTGACAATGGCCTGGTGACCTCAGCAGGCAGTGGGGCAGCTCCCTGCACCCTCCAGCACAGAGTAATTATTGCTGGGATAGCTTTTGGGGCAGAAGAATAAAAAAACCCCTCCATTTAGCAGCCCTGAAGGTCACCAGGTTTCGCTGTCAGTGGGTGACCTCTTGGATTTTGTCACTGGAAAGGGACTTGAAATGTGGTTCTGCTGTGCCTGTGACAGGAACGAGCCTGGCAGGGGTGGGGTTTGCTCCTGGGATTGCTCATCTGGAGGTGGGGGGAGCTTGGAGTCAAAGATCAGGGGCTGGAGAAGGGATTTTGGTGAGTGGGAGCAGGGAAAGGAGCTCTGGAGGAGCCCAAAGCCGAGCAGGGATTGCTGATGGGATCTGGATTTGTCCTTCCCAGCACTGCCCCTGGAACTGTTCCCCGTGTCAGAGGGGAGCAGGAGTGAGGGGAGCTGTGCCCCTGGCTGGAGGGGGCAGATGGGACTCAGCAAAGCCGCCCTGAGAGGAGAGGGCTCCGTGACCTGCTGCAGCCTCCCCCTCTGAGGCTGGCTTCGTTTCCTGGTTCAGCAAACGAGAATTGCTGGAAGATGCTGCAGAGAAATGAAGGTCTAATGATCTCCAATTTATTCTCGGTCCCACTGGCAGCCCAGCCTTTATGACAGAGTATTTTTAATTAGTTTTTGAGTTTCCTCTCTGGAAGACCACGGGCTCCAGATGGCAGGTGAGCTCATCCCCTCACCGTTTTAGGGACTTTGGCCTGTTTTCCTTATCTTCAGCTCTCCCCGTTCCAATGCAAGCAGGGTGAAACAGCAAATCAGGAGGAAGGGATTAACAAGGAGTGAAAAACATCTAGCAGCAGAAATGGGAGCAGGCTCTCAGCTCTCCCAAAGGGCCTGGTTTGGGAAGAGGGTGCTTTTATCGAGTGAAAAAAAACCCTGAAAAAAAATCAACCCCCACATACAATGCATGAAAAGATGAAAAGCCGATTTCTCATGGACAAGGCCTGGAAGCAGAGGAGTCCCTATTGCTGGAAGGAGGGGATGAGGCCCAGTGAGTTTAAAGCACGGAGCAGCCTGGGACCCCCTGGGTGTTCCTGAGCTGCAGGAGAGGAGCAGGACCGAGCCCGAATTCACGTGGATCTCACAAAGCCATCGGGGCCCGGAGCCAGCACTGCCAGCCCCTCCGGGGACAGACCCGTGGTCCTGGCAGGAATCCCACTCGCTCCTGCATGGAATCTAATCCCACCCCCTGCCACTGACCACCTGCAGGCCAGGTTTGCTGTCCTGCCCTGGTGCTGCAGGTGGGAGAACGAACCTGGGGAATCCCCTCTGGGGCTGATCTCGAGTGCATCGAAATCTCTGGGTGTTTTTTGGGAAGGCCGGGCCGGAGCCACCAGGCTGGGCTGTCCCGTGGGTCAGGCAGCTCCCGGTGTCACCGTCCTCATCCAGCATCCCTCAGGAGCTGATAACAGCTACCAGCGGGTACCCCCTGCCTGGGCAGCGGAGGGGAACCTGCCAGCTCCTGGCAAACCTGCCAGCTCCTGGCAAACCTGCCAGCTCCTGGCAAACCTGCCAGCACCAACACCAGAGCTGCTCTCGGGGGACAGCAGCAGCGTTTTCACGGGGCCGGTGTCGCCTGCAGAGGGCTCACAGTCCAAGGTGAAACTCAAACAGAGACCTGGTGCTCCCCAGTGATGGCTGGGGCCAGGCCCTGCAGCACTCCCAGCCCTCACCTGGAACCAGGGCCATGTCTGGGATCTTCCCCAAGGGGAAGAGCTCCAGGATAACACACTCACAGCACCCGGGCACCTTTTCATCCCCTCCACTGGAGAGGTGCAGGTCCTGCTGCCTCCCTCAGTGACAAAGAACTGCACCAGCAGGGAGCCAGACATGAAATCCCACAACAAACTCCTCCGAACAGGTGAAATTCTCCTTGCCCTTTCCTGCTGTTGGTGAGTCTATAAAAAGCCCCGAGCCCAGGGCACGTTCCAGGCCTGCACCTTCCACGAGGGAAGCCTGAGCTCATTTAAAGGGTAAATGGCAGCGGATCAGGAACCTCCCGCTGTTCCCAGCGCTGACACTTCCTGTCATTTGCATGATAAAATTCTGCTGATTTCAGATAGCGTTCCTCAGGACGGATTGTTTGACACCCAGACTGTATGTTAGGGAATAAATTATTTTGTTCTGTTCCTAACTGATCACAGCCATGAATTCTGATTTGCTGACACCGAGTCCCAAACAAAAGCACAGAACCTTGTCTAATAGTGCTATGAAAAAGGATATTCAGGAAATATTAACAAGTTTCATATGGTAATTTATGTAAATAGAAACCATAACTCAGTTGAAAAGATTCAGTTGAACCTATGGAAAGAGTCTGAAAGCCAAGGTTTTCATGATAAAACATAAATTGAGACTTAGTCTTTACAACCCAAATGTTGTGCTTTCTGGTACAGAACAAAGAAGGGAAAACCAGAAGCTTCACTTTAATTAAAAAGTGAAACATTTCCCAGTTTGGAGTTTAGGATCTGCAGTGGGGCACTTTTCCAGGATTGTGAACAGAGCCTTTCAAACAGCATCTCTGCAGAAAAAGCATTGCAGCATCAGTGTCCCTGGGCAGGGACACCTTCCTGGTGGCACAGGGACACCTCCCACTGCCCCAGGCTGCTCCAAGCCCCATCCAGCCTGGCCTTGGGCACTGCCAGGGATCCAGGGGCAGCCACAGCTGCTCTGGGCACCCTGTGCCAGGGCCTCACCCTCACAGGGAACAATTCTTGATATCCAGTAAACCTGCTTGTTTTCAGTTGAAGCCATTCCCCTTTTCCTGCCAGTCCATGCCCTTTTGGGAAGTCCCTCTCCAGCCTTCTTGTGGCCCCTTTAGGCTCTGGGGTCTCCTTTAGGCTCTGGGATCAGCCACTCCCACCCCACCAGACACCCAAGACCCCGATGATCTCCTGATGCAGATCAAAGTGAAGACCCTGAGCTTTGCTTGGTCTTGGGTACCTCCACTGAGGTGATTTCCAACCTTCCTAGAGCCAGCTCCTCCATATCTAGTCTGAGCTTTGCAAAGACCATGTATTTTAATTAAAGACTTTAATTAGCGTGCCCATATTCTGTCAGAGCTCTCACGCTGAGACATAATTAATGTCTTACCTCTACCTTGCGACTTGCACTATGTGTGTGCTTTCCAAATAAATCTGCTCTTGTGTTTGAAGGGACAGAACAATAACAGCACTTGGCACTTCCTCCTGCTGGAATAACTGAGTTGAGCATTTATCAAGGGGCTTTCTCCGAGGCTGTCCAAAGGGCAGCAGGGAGCTCTGTGTGTACTCAGCACCTCCCGAGGCTCAGCCTCCAGCACACAATCGATATTTATAAATCGTGCTCCAGCCTTAAGGCAGCCTGGGACGTTCTGGGGGTGCTGGGCTTTGTTTGGTTTCCCAAAGCAAAATACCAAAGGCCAGAGTCTGAGGGATGTTGGGAAACAAACTTTTGACACTCAAAATTTAAAGAAAAGCTCTCCTAAACAGCTCAGTTTCCATTTTGGCACTGAAATAAGAGTGTGCATTGTCAGGATTGCAGCACGTTGGGTCTGAGGCTTAACTGCAAAGGAGCTTTTAGTTCTGGGTGATCTCTGGCTGTTGGGACTTGCAGCTCTTTCTACAACTGAATCACACAGAGACACCTCAGCCCTGCAGGATTGGGGCAATAATCTAAAGAAAAGGGGTTCAGGATTGCACAATGAACACCTCTGCTGTCCTGCTGAGATCCTGGCTCCTCCCTGGCTATGGAGAACCCATCCCTCATCCCACTCCTGCCTGCCCCATCCCTCATCCCACTGCTGCCTGCCCTATCCCTCATCCCGCTGCTGCCTGCCCTATCCCTCATCCCACTCCTGCCTGCCCCGTCCCTCATCCCACTCCTGCCTGCCCCGTCCCTCATCCCACTCCTGCCTGCCCCACTGCTCGCCCCTCTGCAGTGCTGGTTACGATGTGTGACCGAAGCTGGAGGCCCAGGGGCCGGGCTGCTGTTGAGTCCTGGGCCCTTTGCTGTTATTAACGATGAGATCCTGTGGCTGGGCCGCTATCGAGCCTCAGCTCCCTCCCGGGTGTTTATTCTTCTCCCCGCTCCAGGCTGTCATTCCAGAGTAAATTACTTCTGCCTGCATCTTCGGCAGGGAAGGGGGTACCAGCGCCCGCACCCGGCTGGCCCTGTGCTCCCGTTCCAGGCTGATCCCGTCCCTGTCCCCGCGTTTGCCGAGCAGAGCACGGAGCATCCTCCCATCTGTCTTACTTAAGTGGCACGAGGCGCCTCGGCACTGGATGGAGACATCATTTTTATTGCGCCGAGTCCTGGTGCTTGTTTTTGCTCTGAATTATTTACTAACCCACTCCTGAGCGGGGAGAGGCGTGGGGCTGCAGGAGAGAGGCAGCGTTTTTAAATTGGGCGGTGGGAGGAAGAGCAAACAATTTTTCAAGCATCACTCAGAAACTCTGCTGTGATTTTCTCGCCTTTGTTCCATCTCGTGTTAAACATGTTTGTGTCAGGCAAACAACCCACATTAGATGGAATTTCACACCATTCAAAGCATCAGTGTCTCCAGCCTTAATGTGTATTATGTTCAAACATGCAACGTAATCCATCACAAACCCCTGCAGACCCCGCGCTTCCCTCCCGATTTATCTGCTCGAAGCTCCCTCCCCTCACGCACGTAGCCAACCTTCTGTCGGTGGGTTTTTTTATTTATTTGGAAACAGCAGAGCAGATTCTCAGTCAGTGTTCGCTATCACAGCTCCTCTGGCTCCCTGCCCGTGGATTTATCCCAGCAGAGGGGCCGTGCTCGTTGCTGGCTGGAAGCTGGGGCTGCAGGATTAAGCGGGGGGTTTATCCCGGGGTCTGTTCCCAGCACACCCGAACTGACCAAGCCTCTCTCATCACACCCTGCACGGCTGTCAGGGCCTGCCCTCCCCCCGGGCTCACCTGGAAAAAATCCATTGTTTGGCCAGGAGGAAAATGTTTGGAAATGAAGCACGAGGTTTGCACAAGGAGGGGAGGCGGCTCAGGAGGAGCCTGGCCCGGGGCAGCAGCGCTGCTGCTCTGAGGGGTTTGCAGCTGTGGAAAGGAGCAAAATGGACTGGAAAGGGAAAAAAAAGCTTTGGGTTTGTTTGCAGGACTTAATGCAAACAGAGCAAGAACCAACAAACCCAACCCCACTCCAACAGGGAGGAAAAATCTGTATTTGGTGTGAAGCAGGAGAGCAGTGACTCCTCTGGAAAGGATCCTGAAATAAGTACCAGGGATACTTTAGATTGTAACAAATATTGAATTATACTATATTGAAACTATGGAATTTTAATTTAAAGAGCAACACTGCGCTGAAAAACCCTCTGGTCCTCACTGAGAAGGCTTTCCTTGCAAAGAGATCTCCAGTGAATTTTGAACCATTTTTGAGCCTATCTGGCTTTTCTGATAGAAATAGCAGGAAATATTGTGGCATGTCTAATTCTGTTTTTCACTGGAGACTTAATTTTTTTCCTTCAAACTCATTTTTTTCTAGCACAGCCTCCCCATCTCAGTTCATTTTTTCGCAGTGCACATCTTCATCTCTCATCACTCAGCGCTCACCATTTAGCGTATCAACATGGCAATTTCTGCAAATCAGAAAGCAGAGCCATTAACATTTGAAGTGGAAATGTTGAGTTTCTGATCATTAAATAGCTTGGAAATGCAGGAAAAAATAACCTCCCTCTCCTTAAGTCCAAAGCTCCCAAATAAAACCCTTGGATGAAGGGCTCTGGGTGAGTTTGAGTGCTCCTCCCACACGGGATGACAACGAGCATCGTTCAGTTTGTGCTCTCCACATCAATCCTGTTTGGGTGGTGAACACGGGACTTGGGACTGTGGCTGCAGCACATTTTAGGTTCCAAGATCAAAAACATCAGTTACATATTTTTAATGTGTGTGATTTAGGAAAATATGGTCCATTCCATCTGCTTTGCATTAATTTGAATGACTGATTAAAAATACAGGTTGAGATATTACAGCTACTAATAATTTCTCCACATGGCTGGCTCTTAACGGATCGAGGGAAAATTGGGAATAAGGCTTTTTATCAATTTCCACAGGCAAGCTTTGCCATAATCCTTTTATTTCGTCGAGAAACGTGTTTGTTTGTAGACACTTTATTTGTTTAACAATTTCCCTCTTTTTCTTAATCTTTTCAGTAATTATTTCATATTCTATAAATATTTAAACGAATTTTATCCTTCATAAGAATTATCCTATTTCGCTTCATCCTTTTCCCAGTGAGCTTCAGCTCCTTTCCAAGCCCCTCAGCCTGGGATCCTGCTGATCATCCCTGCTATTGCCCACAAGACTCGGCTGCCATTCAAGCCCCAAAATTAGGAATATTTTTCTGTGGCTTCCCCCAGTGCATTGTTTGTCCTGCACCTGCTTTTATGGACTCGTTTGGCCCTTGACTTCCTGGCCTCGTGGTCTGAATTGAACACTTTTTTGTCTTTCGAAATCCCTCACCAACCCGTCCTGCAGCACGATTTTTAACTCCCTTCAGGTTCTGTATCCAAGAAAATAAGCAGAATACTGAGCAGGGAAAGAGATGTTTCATTAACACCAACACTGACATCACAAATATATCTTCTAATTGCTCCTCTAAAGGTGAAATCAATAGCTGGGCTGAGACATTTCTAAAAAATTCCACATGCCATTTTCATTGGAGATGGATGTTGCTGAGAATTGGAGAGCTACTGTTTGCATGAGTGATCTGCCCAATTTGCTGCATATTACTCATAAATCTGGGAAGGAAAAAAAAGTTATGTTGAGCTCCTCTCTTACAAAAACACGGGCATTAGATCAGTGAGGGAAGGCAAACATAACTGATGAAAGCCATTAGAGCTGGCTCGGCTTCTGCTGGTTTTGTTCCTTGAATATTCCCTCTTTCCCAGCTTAGAGAACACATCTGCTCCTGGCCTCGACCTCCCCACAGTATTTATTGTGTTAGGGTGGGGAAAAGGAGAATACATTAAAGCCCAAATCAAGGGGAGGAACAAGATCTGTCCTCACACACGTTTGGTGAGCAGCGAGCTCGCTCTCCTTTCAGATGGCACATTCCAAATTTGTTAAGACAACAAGGCTTTAACAAGGTCAGCACAAGCCTGTGACAAACAGCTCTGAGATGATTTGGAATCCACCAGGGTTTGTTGTTGTGGTACCCACACGCTGCCTGCAACCTGCCAGGGACCTGCCTTGGACGGGCTGGCATGGGAGGGGTTCAAACTCGTGGTTCTCCAGAGTCTGGTGGATGAAAAGCGTGGATGCTGCAGAGCAGAACTGCTCAGCTCAGTGTCTGGAATGGCAATGGGCTTGTGGGAGGCTTAAAACTGCAGAGCTGGGGCAAGGCTGGTCCTTAAACATCTCCCACCCCAAATCTGCACAGTCATTTCCAGTGTGCAGTAAATGGTGCCAGGTGATGGTGGGGAGTGGAAATGCCCCACACAGGCCAGGCCACGGACGTCTGGGGTGTGAGTGGTTTCCAGGGGGGTTTAAACCTGGGAAGCTGTTTAATCTCCTCAGTAGCGAGGCCATGGTGGGGTCTGTGGAGCAGAGGGCTGGATGAAAATCAGGGGGTGTTTGATCACAGCCTGCAGGCTGCAGAGGCAGTGTGGGGGCAGGCTCAGAGCTGCTGACCCAGCTCCATCACAGGTGACCTCTTTTTGTCGAGCCCCCGCTGCCAATTGTTCAATTTGGTTGTTTTTGTTGCCTGAAACCACTCATTTCAGCGCTTGCATAAATACTGCTCCTGCTGCCCGAGACCTCGGGGCTTTCATTGCCGGGTTTGTGATTGCTGGTAAATGTCATCATTTCTTGCATTGTGCAAATGCTACAGAACGTGGTGTTCCAGCTCTCAAAGGCAAGGTCAGGGTGGGATGACAAAGGGAACGTGTTCAGTCACGCTGTTAAATGAAAGCTGGGGTTACAACCAACGGGGGAATGACAACTGCTGATCCAGGAGATGGAGAGGCACAGAGCTGTCAGGATTTCCATGGGTTTGAGGCAGAAATTTCCCATCTTGAGTTTTTGTGATGGAGCCCTTTTGGAGGGTGTGTGTTTCCCTGTCTCCTGCTGAGGCTCAGGCCATCCTCTGATGAAAAACCAAGGGGAGCTGCAGCTCCTTTTCCAGAGCATCTGGTTCAGGTGTCGCTGCTTTGATCCTTTGACACCAGCTCTGGCTCAGGTGCCCAGTGAGGGAGACTTTCAGCAGGCCACGTCTGTGCTGTGAAACGACCGATGCCAGCCCAAGAATTAAACCAGTGGTGCTGGTTTTATATTTCTCAGTGTCCTGCAAACCCAGGGTCGACTCTCCCTGGTGTTGATGTGAAATATTGTCCATGTGGATGTTTCCTCCAGCCCTCTCCCGAGCCCAGGAGCCAAAGCCAGTGGAGACCTTTGCTCTTCCTTTAACCACAGCTGCCAAATTGAATTCCCTGCACTGACACCGGCGCTTTCCACAGCTCCCAATCAATTCCTCAATCACTCCCCATTCTTAGCTGTGATTAAAAACATGTGTCCCCTAATTAAGCTAACGAGGAATGGTTAATTGGCACACAGCCCCCCTGTGAGTGTGCTCGTTAGTGTGACCGTTCTGACAGGAGAAGGAGCACAAAGGAAGGGCAGAGGGTCCTGGCAGAACGTGGGGCTGGCCCTGGGGGTGCAGCTTTGTGTGGGTGGCAGCTGCGGGCAGGGGGAGCTGGGATGGGGCTGGCACTGGGGTGAAATGGGCATTTTGAGGTGCTGGTGGCCTTTTCTAGTACTGCCTTGCCAAAACTCTGATTTGAATCCCTAAGGGAGGTGAAAGCGTTAAGGATTGAGTCCCCATTGTCCCAGCTTCACTTAATTTTAGAAAAAAAAGAAAGGTAGAGCCAAGAGCTGCCAGGAGCAGCTCCTGCTCTGAGAAGCACCCACTTGGCTTTTGCTGTTGGAAAGGTTAAGTTTTGTTTTATTATCACTTGTGTTTGAGGCAGACTCGAAGATTTCTGTGGAGATCAAACCCCTGTCACGGTAACAGCTCTGCTCTCACCTGGGACTGACATTCCCTTGAGGAAGAGCCTGCAGTCACTGAGCTCCCGGGAACTTGGGGAGAGGCTTTTCTTCATCAGTGTTTTCCTGGCAAAGACTGGGCCTTGTCACCAGAGCTTGTCACCAAACCCTGCACTAAATTAGATTTTTTTTTTTTTTTTTGACATGAAGCTTTTGAACATGACAAGTTTGAAATATTCACTGTCTCCGTGGCTGGGATTTCCAGAGTCCTGCTAGAAATGCTGTTCTTGAGGATAACAGGAAGGGTGCAGGGGACTGGAGCAAAGCAGGGCTGAAAAGGGCTGTGGACACGCCAGAGTGGCAAAAACAGAGTGAAAAAGGGCCAGCAGAGGCCTGGGTGAGGCAGCACAGGCTGACCTGCAGAGCTGTGGGGCCAGGCACAGCATCCCTTTGGGTTCAGGGCAGGGTTTGCTGGGTGTGGGGTTGGTGGAGCTGGCAGGGCAGGATGGATTCCCTCTGCTGGCCGGGCTGGCTCGGGGCACAGCCGGCCCTGGCCAGCTGCCCTCGCTTTTCCATGATGTCCTTCCTCAGGCCAGGCCTGCAGCGCCGCTGCCCCGGTCCCAGAGGGGCAGGCAAAGGGTTAACGGAGCTCTTTGGCTGCAGAGCTCGGGGATGGAGGAATCCCAGCCCTGGCACGGCCCTCGCTCCATCTGCAGCCTCGCCAGGGATGTTTTCCCTCATCATTTGTCTTCTGCCCCGTTCACTCGAGGCTGGGGCGCAGGGCAGCCTCTGTCCCGGGGCTTTGCTCCCCAGGCCCCTCTGTCCATCAGCTCAGCACGGCCGGTTTGTCGCTCCTTCCACCCCACTGCCACCCCAGCACAAGCACCAGGCAGGCTGGAGCCCCTGTGGGCCTGCAAACTGGCAGGTGCTATTTTGACCACGCTGCCTCTCATTGAGAGATAATGAAATATGCTCCTTTTAGAGCCTGCCCTGCGATGGGTAAAGCACAAGTGACGCCTCGAGCGTGTGGCAGTGGCAGGGAAATTTTAAGCACCTCACATCTCTGTCCTGGGTCTGCTCTGTCAGACTGCAGAGGGGACAGGGAGAGATGAAAGAACGTGAAAGCACCTTGCTTTTATCAATTGCTTGTATCTGGTGCTTCAGGTTGAAGCCTTCCTGAGAAAATCTCTCTCTTTCATGCCAGATGCAATCACCAATTTCCTTCCACGGCTGGATGCACGAACTTCAAAAGTCAAAACTCGCTGTGCTCTCAGATCTGTTGGTGGCTGCAAGGGACCACTGGGATTAATTCTGCTCAGCTGAGCAGGGCACAAATCCTGAGGTCTGAGAGTGCTTTGAGTAAACACAGCCCTGGTGCTTGGGAGCTAATCCTGGGTTTAGCACTTAGGCTCCATCTCACTCTAAATATATGAAATATTGCAAACACCATGATATGGGAAGTGCTCTAATCCCCGTGTTTTTCTGTGCACCTGATCCCCAGGGTCACAGGGTCTGTGCCTGGGAGATTACAGCCCTGGGAAAAGGCAGAGTTGGGCCATCCAAGGTTATTTATTGGGATTTCATTGCTTCATTCTTGTCACCAATACCTGCAGAACGCTTGGGTTCCAAACTTTCAGGGCCAGAACTGCAGCCTTGCCCCCAGTTTGTGCCATGGATCACCTGCAATCCAAGGGATCATTGACAGGGGAGCTGGAGGAGCTTTGCACCTGCATAGCAGTGAGGCCAGGAGGGAGCTGGGCTGTGCCAGCATCGGGTCTGAGAGCTCCCCTGGCTACTGAGCTCTGCAGGGCTGGGAAATGGGGTTCCAGGTGGGTTTAATCTCTGCAGGGATGGGAAGGTGGGTGTAATGCATTATCTAAACTCCAGCCCTGAGTGCTGATCTGAGCCCACAGCCCTGTTCCACCTGCTGCCTGCTCCCAGCTGGAAACGCATCTCAAACCCCGCTCAAGTGACAGATTTGTCATCGAATCTGCTCTGTTCTGTCTGGGCTGATAAGGATGCCACTCCATGGATCACTCGAGGAGAGGTGTCTCAGAGACAGAGAAAAGCTCATATTTCTGCTCACTGAGGTGTTGCTGACACAATTTAGCATGTGGTACCCAGCTCATTTGGAATTCAGTGCCGACTTCACCCGCATCATAAAGTGAATCCTGTTTTACAATTCCCTTGAACATTCTCTAAATGATGGCATCTGAAAACAAGCAGCACAGTTTATGTGGTGGAATTGTGCTGCTGAAATTAATTCTTAGCTGTAGAATCCAGGATATCAGTCAGACACACACCAGGAGAGGGGCTGCAGGGACTGGGAACTGAGAGACCCAGGTGCCTGTGCAGCTCAGCCCTGAAATGCCTCCTCATTCCTGGGCTCCCAGGGCTAGAGCAGCAGGCATGGTAAATAAAATGGAAGTTTGGCCCTGGAAAAAAATCATGTGAATTGAGTCAGAATTTGGGGGGGTGTTTGTTTTCCCAGGGAATATTTACTTGTAAAAATCAAGGCTTTTCTTAGAAACAAATCAGTTATAGTGAAACAGAGCTATGCTGGAACTCCTGGCTCTGCTTTTCCAGCTTGGGTGCCTGACTTGCTCTGGTAGCTCCAGTCTCTGCCTCATTATCTTATCTCTAATGCTGCCACTTCCTTGGCAAGAGATCCTGGCCTAAAAAGCAGATGCAGACACAGGTGGAGGCTTGCAGCATGTCAGGTTTGTCAGTTGATTTAGAACTTCCTGTATTTCAATAATTCAGAGGCAAAGCTCAGTCACCAGAGCAGCAGCAGTTGGGCAGTGATTGCTGATCTGAGTCAATAAATGATGGATAAGTGCATATTAAAGTTGGACCTGTGGTCCAGGTGTGTAAATCCCCCCTCTAAAGCATCCTTGGAGTTATGGCTGGGACGTTCAGCTCCGAGAGATGCGAGGAGCAGCCTTTCCTCAGAGCTGAAGTGAAACACTTCCATGCTAATAGTTTCCTTTAAAATTAGTTTTACATCTCATCTCTCATGGGACGTGGAGGTGCCGGGGAGATGCAGGCAGCAGTGCCACAGCAAAGCCCTGCTTTCCATAACTTTCAGTCAGAGGGGGAGAGCTGCTCACGTTCTGCTTTGCAGCCTTGCAGGGTGCCGGGTCCCTGGCAGAGCAGCCGTGGCTGCACGGCACCTCAGGGATCAGGAGCTCTTCGGGGACACTCTTCCCTCTGCTTCCTATCAAAACTGGCATCGATTGTGCCCTGGGAGGAACCCCAGCCAGGCAAGGGAAAAGCAGGATAACTGGGTCTCTGTAGCAGGAGAAACATAATGTTGGGATCGAGGTGGGGACACAATTAAAACTTTAGGAGTTAAGCGAGATTTTACTGTAGGATAATGTTTTATTCTTATAAAACTGCCTTTTCCTGATGTAGGGAGAACCAAACCTTGCAGGGAGCTCTGCCCAGAGCTGGTGCTCGAGTCTGGCACAGATTCATGGCTGGTGTGGGGTCCATGGAGTTGGCAAAAGCACCTGCTCCGAGCAGAACTAAACCTTCCCGTCACCCCAACCCCTCCAGGCTCTGTCCCACGGCTCTGGGGCTTTCTCAGACACCCTCCAGTTCCCTTTGTGCCGGATCCTGCTCTGTGCAGGCAGAGAGGAGCTGTGGGAGCTCATCCCCTCATGAATCCTGTGCTGCTCCGTCAGCTCCCGGCCCTGCCAGCTGGGAACCCACTCAGGAAGTTTCAAAGAGAAAGTGCTGTGATTCATTCTTCTGTGACCAATGGATTACGGGCAATTATTCCAAAATTATATCCACATTTCCATCTACTTTCTTTGAAAACAAATGGAACCCAAAAAAAGGAAAGAAAAGAAGAGGGGAGGCAGCTCATTGAATAGTTCTGAAGTGAGAAAAGTGGCTCTCATTACTGCAACTCATCCCCTGAGTATTTGGCCTCAGAATCCACAGCTCCTGATTATTATTTGTTTTTTCCCGAGAGGATGCAGATTCCAGCCCTTTCCCACTGCCACTCTCCCTGCCTTGGATGTGAACTCCGAGTCCTTCACCTGCTCTTGCAGTTCCCCTTTGTTTGCTGCTCGGGTGCATTATCAGCAAACCCAGCTGATTTTCCACAAACTCTCAGTACTTCTGTCTGATTTGTTTGCAAGCCACCTAAACCTTCCTGCTTACCAGATACCCCAGCCCCTTAATCCAGGCGTGAGCTGAGCATCCAAACGTGGGGTTTGTGCAAGGTCCCTGTGCAGCTGCAGGGGCCTGGCCTGGGGGCTGAGCCCGCCCGGTGGCTCCTGGCTCCGTGCAGGGACTGCAGACCAAGGCAGGGCAGCCACTTCCCGTGCAGCTTCTGGGGTTAACAGAAACAGCATCAACACAGGAGGCATCACTCCCCTCCCTGCTCCCTCCTCTGTGCAGAGCAGCTCCAGGCAGCTTTGTCTGTGCAGTTTCAAAGTGTTTGAGTATCTCTGTCCTGGAATCAGGGAATGCTTTGGGTTGGAAGGGACCTTAAAGCTCTTCCAGTGCCCTGGGCAGGGACACCTTCCTCTGTCCCAGGCTGCTCCAAGCCCTGTCCTTGGACACTCCCAGGGATCCAGGAGCAGCCACAGCTTCTCTGGACGAGAACTTTTCCTACCCTGAAGTTCTGTGGCCCCTCCTCCCCAGGCTGTCACCGTCCCTGCAGCCGCCTGGAATGGGAGGGATTTGCTTGTAGAGTCAAATTCTGCTCCTCTGAACCTCTCCTCCCATCTGGAGTGGGGAATAGCCACATTAAAAAATGGTTTTATAGTTCATTTCTACTGCTTAGCACCTGTTGCAACTGATTAATGAAGTAGCTGCAGGTCCTGATGATATAAATTAGGATGATGAACACAGAGCTGCGCTGAACATCACAGGCCAGGCTTAATTCCTGAGCTGCCCTAATTTTTTCCTATGAAGGATTCAGTTTGACTTTTAAGAGTGTTGCACACAGAAGAAATGAAAGAATTAATCCCTTTAGCAGAGAAAAAAGGTAAATTTGCACATATTTGAAACGTCTCAAGTCTCCTTTCTTAAACTCTGGATGATGTGGTCAGAGCACCTTCCCACAGATCCTGCGGGTAAACACCGGGGTTTGATTGCTGATCAGAGTGCTTTAATTAATTTCTATCCATATTCAGTTTGCCTGTGGATACACAGCTGAGCATCCCCCCCTGCACCCCCAGCTCAGGGAGAAGCAAACCCAGGAAATGCAGGTTTAGGGACTTCTCAGCACCAACAGCCACTCCTGGAACTTCCATCAAGGTAATTGAACAAACCTTGCCACTATTCCTGTGTCACATCCTGACACCCTCTAATGACTTCAACCCTTTTGTGAGCAGGAATGCATCTGCCTTTATGTATTTACATAGATATACACCCAGCCTGGAAAATCAAATCTAATTTCCTGGCTGCTGAAACCATCTATAAAGGTAAATGCGGGTGCTGGGTTTTTTTTCTCTCATTCCCTTTCATAGTCATGATGCATTTCATGATTTCTTTGCTTTACAGCATCCTTTCAAATGACACATTTTATCAGTTCTCTGGGGAGTATTGATGTTTTGCCCTTTTAAACATGTCATTTGATTTTTTTGATGTTCCTCTCTTACTCTCCATCTGTTTTCTTGTAATGCTTTCATTTGGTGGCAATTTTTCATTGAGTCCCCAAAGGTTTTTTTCCAGGAGTTGCCTTGAGCTTATTTTTTTTTTCCCCCTTGTGTTTGGAGATGTTTGACATGTGACCCAATTCCTCCCGTGGGAGTGGGGCTGCTCCTGTGCTCCCCACAGCCTTATTTAGGGATTTCAGCATGCAGAGCACATTTTCCTGCCTTCAGGATCCCTGGGGATTCAATCAGAGAACAATTTTTTAAAAGCAAATGAGGAGAAAAACCCACGGTGATGTTTTAGATTGTGGACAGGGTTTGTGTGGCTTTGGGGAGGTTTCCAAAAAACAAAAATAAAGGGAATCCTGGGATTTCAGAGAGCTGTGCTTCCCTGTTCCTCCTCTGGTTTTCCTGTTCCTCTCCCAAAAACAGTGTTCATGCTCAGATTTCAAATGGGGATCGTCCTTTGGAAATATTTTTGGAAGTTTCTCTGATTTGGGGAGTGTTTTGTGAGGGAAGCTGGGGTCTGAAGGAGGATCCCATGGTGGGAGCTCCTTCCATAGGAGTTCGTGTTTGGAGGGTTCTGGTACCAGGAATTCCTGACCTTGGTGCCCAGAAAGTCCCTGCCTCAAATGTGAAAAATTCAGCTCCTTTAATTCTCATTTTTAGTGAAATAAGTCAAATCTGGTTATGTTTAATTTCCTTATCCCTGCTGTTGCTGGCCCAATTTTCAGCTGAACACCACAAACCCACTCTGGAAACGTCAGAAATCCATGGGAAAAGGCTCTGTGTGTGTGAGTCCCTCATTTGGGAATCCCTCCCATCAATCCCATTGTGGCCCAGCGAGTTTAAGAGGTGGCAGCAGAATTTTATTCCTGGACTTGTAAACGCCGCTTCCAACTGTTTGCTACTAAATAACTCCTCTGGAAATAAATCCCAAATTATGTTCACTGCCTGAACATGGAAGTTGTGTGGGGATGAGATATTTTCCAGCTTGGCTTCAGCAGCCTGAGCTGATATTTTTCAGCAGTTTTTCATGTGCTGTAAAAGATATTTAGATACGGCCAATATATAACCCCGGGATTATCTGGAGCAGCGTTTCCAGGTCTGTTCCTATCCAGGATGACTTAAGGGACAAGTGATGTTCAGCTGCATTAGCACAGCAGATGGAGCATCATTCCAGCCTGGATGGCAGGAGAACACAGAACTCACCTCCAGACTCAGCAGATGTCAATTTATATTAACGAGCAGAGGCAACACACAATATATTTGATTTTCCTTGTAACCTGTCTCCATTACAAAACATCTGCATACATGATACCCCATTCCAGATGTTTAAAATTAATGCTGGAGCAAACAGCTCCCATTTTTGCCTTTCGCTGATAATTTTTTTTTGTCAGCATAGAAATTAGGTCTGATAAAAATGAGAGAGCTGGTGATGGGCTCGGTGTATTTGGGAGTCTATTACACCATCAATTGCAGCTCCCCGGGCTGCTAAAAGCAGCAGTAAGACAAGACTGCTTGTCACATATTTATGAGCTTATGAACCTCCCTGTCCCTTTTGTTATCCCTTCCCCTGGCAGTGCAGAGACTGAACCTTGAATTAATGCAGGAAGGATGAGGCTCTGCTTTCTGCTCCATCCGTCCTGGTGCCTGGCAGTTTGTAAATGTCACCCTGGAATCAGGGACAGGGAGCTGTGTGGTTGGAGCCATCGAGGCTGGAGTTGTCACAGCTCCCCAGGAAATGGATGGAGCAGTAATGAGCAGCAGATAAGCTCCTTTAATCTTAATGCCCTTTGTATTTTTCTTTATCTTCGCCACAATCTACAGATGAATTTCCTAAGGGTGCAACCCTAAATCTTCTGTCCACGATCAGCTGTAAATCCTAAATCTGGAGAGCCTCTGGTTGGCCTGAGAAGAGCCTTGCATGGGAACAGGCAGGGCCTGAAGAATGGCTGGGGAATTATTCAAGGAGTAATTGCAGCGATTGATCTGGAGATGTTTTGTGGCATCTTCCATTTCTCGTTCTCCAGAGCCTTTCCTGTGGCTGGGTTTGATGGGACCTGCTGGAAGCAGACAGCTCCTGGTCACTGAGGAAGAGCTCATGAAGAGATAAAGGGCACCCAGGGGAGAGGGGTGAAGAAGTTGGGATGTTCACAGGGAATCCCACAATGACCTGAAATCCCATCCCATTCCACACCTGCCAAAACTCCCAGATGTGTTTACTCCAACCCACCACACAGATATAGATGTGCATATTTGGTTTCTGGGGTTGGAACTAGGTGAGCTTTAAGGCCCCTCCCAACCCCAGCCCTTCTCTGCTTCCATGGCTGGGGCATCTGCACATTCCTGGATGCACTGAGGTGCAGAAGGTCCCATCCAAACTCCCTGGAACAGCACAAAGCTCTCATTGGTAAATGGTCTCCAGCTGCTCAGGTGTTCTCTCTGAACCAATTTCCTTCTGGTCCAAATGAATTTGGCTTTTCCTGACCTCGGGGAGGGATGTGCCTTCTCCAGGGGCAGCCTGGCAGAGCATCCTCCTGCAGGCCAGGGGAAGAAATATATCTGTGTTTAATTTAGTGTGACTTGATTGTTGCCTCAATTGCAGGGCAGCAGCACACCCAGAGAATCGTATAAATCTTTCCTGTGCCGTGTGGGGGAGAGCAGGGATGGACCCCGGAGTACATTAATGTTCATTCTCCTTGGGAATCAATAGGAATCTGTATTTTATAAATGGCTCCGCTAAACACAAGAGAAAATTCATGAAGTGGAGACAGAAAGAGGCAGAGAATGAAAAGCCAGCTAATTCCTTTCAAACAACTGATGATTATCAGCATCCTCGGGAAGCACACCCAGCCCCGGGAGCGCACGGAGCAGGAGGCTCCCGCGTTTATTCCCAGCAGGATGATTGCATTAACGATGCACAGACCCGGGCCTGGCCCCGCGTTCCTGGAGCACCCTCAGCCCTGCAGGGCCCCCTCACCCCAGGCACAAACCTGTTCCTTGCTCAGCACCCCATAACGGCCCTGGGGATCCTCAGAGGCTTCAGGGAGAGCCGGGGAAGGTCTGGATTTTAACCAGCAATTACACATGGCATCAGTGGATACACAGGAAAAGGATTGTAAGGTCAAAAAACCCAAACCAACCCAAACGTTTGGGAGAAGAGGACAGGGAGGATGGTTCACAGGTGATTTTTGGTGGGAATAAGATTTAGTGGGATTAGGAAAGTGCAGGTGAATTTTAGGGTTGAAGTGAAGCTGACAGG
This sequence comes from Oreocharis arfaki, assembly GCA_013398015.1. Classification (NCBI taxonomy): domain Eukaryota; kingdom Metazoa; phylum Chordata; class Aves; order Passeriformes; family Paramythiidae; genus Oreocharis; species Oreocharis arfaki. The sequence goes on along the minus strand of VZRR01002346.1, from coordinate 254,544 downwards.
GAAGGGAGGTGGGAAAACAAAGATTTGTGGAAGAGAGTGATGATGAAAAAGAAGCAGGAGAATGAAAGGTGAAGAGGAGGGAAATGGCAAGTTGAAACAAAAATCAAATCAGGCAAAAGATCAAGCTCAGAGTAAAGTGGAAACCCATCAGCAATAACATTTACTGATGGAGCTGCTGCCCTGGCGGAGTCTGTCTCACTTACTGAGCCTCCAGCCACGCTTCCCTACAATCCTGAAGGGTTTTTCCTCCTCTCTGCTGTTGCAATCTTCCCTCAGCAAAGTCGGGTGCGAGGTTTGGAGACACAAACCTGGATCTGGGTTCTGCCAGCCTGGTTTGAAAGCAGGACAGGCAGGAGCAGCAGCTCCTCAAACCTCCCCAGGGTTTCGTGCATCTGGCAAGAGCCGCTCAGGAACGTGGCAAATCCACACGTGAGGCAGCCCTGGGAGGCTCAGTCTGACCTTCCCAGCTGCTCCTGGGCTCTGGCTGTGCTTCACCAGCACAGCAAAGATGATTTTGTGTGCAGCACGATGGGAACCTTCGTTGGGCTGAGCTCTGCCGTGTTTGCTGTGGCTCCACGGGCACGTGGTGGGGATGGATGGTTTTCATCAGGGACGTGAGGGGTTTAGTTTAGATTTTCTCCCAGCGTGGCCCATTTGCAATCCTGCTTCATTACAAAGGCCAGGGGGGTCACGGACACGTGGAGAATCCAAGGCGCTCTCCTGCCTCTGCCACCGAGTCAGGAAGTTTGCGAAGACAAATGGTTCTGTTCCCTCCATGCCTGAGTTTATTCAGCTGGGTAATGGCAGCACTAAACCCACGGCAGAGGACAGAGATGAATGGAGCAGAATTCCTCCTGCACCACACAGGCAACGGGAGGAAGAGAGCTGTTAATCCTTTGGAAAAACTGGCCAGCAGTGTGGAATCTGCGTTCGTGGAGCTGCAGGAGCAGCGCAGGGCCCTGCAGCTGAGAATGCAGCTGCTCCAGGAGCTGCTGGATGAGGAGGAGCAGGGGGAGCCCAGGGCTGAGTTGCTGGGGCACGGCAAAGTTTGGGAGCCCCGGTGTTCCCTGGAGGGTCCCAGGGGTGGGAACAGATTATCCGTGAGATACCGGGAAATCTCCCCCTAAAGCGATCCAAGTCTTTAATCATTATCCCGAAAGCACAAAGCAGCTCCAGACACACACCAGGCTCACTGAAAGACTTGTCAAGACTGAAAGGGTAATTCACAAATTCACTAAAATTCCCTGCTCCACTGAGCAATGTGACAGCTCTTCCGACCGCAGTAACATTTCTATTCAAACTGGCTTTGGTGCTGGAGCTATAAATATCCCCGCAATATTTCCTGCTTCAGAACATAAAGACAGCTTTACAGTGCTGATAAAATAGAAATTACTTTCTCTCGGAGGTCTAGCTGGAATTTTAATGTCTGTTTTGCAATAAAGCAGCTCCTCCACAATTCGATTTGAGGGAAAGAAAACAAACGGTCTAATTTAGTTACAGTAATGACTCCTCTTGGATTGTTGGCCACAGCTGAGTCTGGGCTGGGGAAGTTTGTACTGGTGAGCACAGAGATGATTTTTATTGTAATATGAATCCTTTTTATCCTTTAAATGTACAGATACACACACCCCCCTGCTTAATTACAGCCAGGGAAAAACAAGGCCCTGGAAAGTAAAAGGTCATTAAAGTTTACAACCTCTGACAGTGTTCCCGGAGAAATTGTCACAGCTCTAAAGCTGGTGACCAAAGATGACCTGGATTAAAAAGGATTCTTCAGTTGAAATGGGAAGTTGCAACTATTGGGCTCATCAGTGTTGCCTTTAATTATCCCTAAATGTCACCCTGGCTCTCGTTAGAGCCTTCAAAGGAAAGGGAAAGGATTCGGTCGGGAGTTTTGTTTTGCATTTGTTGGCTGCAGACAGCGGGGAAGAGACCTGGAGCAGTTGAATGGGGAAGGGAGTGAAAAGTAATGAAAAATACGAATTCTCATTTGCATCATGGCAGAGGTGGAGTGTCCTGAGCACGGGGGCAGTGAATGCTCACAGGCACTGCGGACAGGTCCCAGGCCAGGCTGGACGGGGCTGGAGCACCCTGGCACAGGGGAAGGGGTCCCTGCCCACGGCAGGGCTGGCACTGGATGGGCTTTAAGTCCCTCCCAACCCACAGCAGTCTGATTTTCTGATTATTGGCCTCCCATGAACCTCACCTTTGCTCTTCCTGCAGAAATCCCTTTCCTCCCCGTGCTGAGGCAGCCCTGCTTTGGTCCAAATGGTGCTGGAAAAGACAAAGCAGCTGCAAATGAGACAAAACTTGGGGAGAAGTGGCAGAGGTGGGGCAGTGTGCCACAGACTGGCAACACTGAGAGGAGAAATTTTGTTTCTCCTTCTCTTCTCTGCTGGATTTATTTGTTTGTGGTTTAGTCTGAGCTCTCCTTGCGTGCCTGTGAAATGCCTAGCAAGCTTCCAGGGCTGCATAAATAAATAATAACTATTTAGAATCTTCTAAAAGATACATAAGTGTATTTCTTTTCATAGACCTAAAGCTAATGGAAACCTCTGAGTTTTTATTTCAATGACAAAGCAGCCCTGGAGCAGCTGTGCGGGACTCGAATGGAGTCAGCTGCAAATGTTAGACACTATTTCCTTTAAAGAATTAGAATTTATAGTGCTGCAATGAATGCTGATTTATAGATATTTAAAGGAAAATAAATCCCTGTAGATATATTTTTTTATTTCAAAAGGGAATGTGTGATGATGGCTTCCACTGCTTTAGAATAATGTTACAGCAGGCTCCTGAAAGCTGTGGTACCACATAGCAGGGAAAATTAGGGAGGTTTTACAACAACCTGTTGACTTCTGTTCCCAAAGAGCCCTTCCTGAAACCCAGCACAGGTGGCTGGGGGGAAGAACAACATCAACCCTGCACAATTCCATAGAAAAGCCTTTTCCGTGCAGTGGATCTGCTGATGTCCTGCAGACACAACATTGGTGGATGGGTTTTGCTCTGGAATGCTTTAAACCATCCAGACAAACACTAAACTCTGAAAGAGGCATTTTTCCTGTTGAAGAAATATCAAGAACAATCTGGCAGAGCTGTTATTTTTGAAGGCAAAAGCTTTTATTCTGGAGGACAAATGATTCCTTCGGAGCAGCATTCCTGCTTTGCCTCTCAGGGCCCATGGGCTGCTCCCAGGCTGCCATCAGTGAGAACCAAACCCAACCAGAGCTCTCAAAGTGCAGGCAAATTTTACTGAATGGGCACCTGAACCTGCACAGGAAAAGGTTTCAGCATCTGTAGGTCAAGAGGATTGCCTGGAAGGAGGATGAGACACAAGTGTCTGATGGGGAGGAGAAAAAGCAACCAAGAGCTGATTTGCTTCTTTAGGGTCATCCCAAAAGGATGCCAGAACCTGCCCTGTTAAACCCAGACGTGCCCAAGTGTTGCAGCCTCCAAAAGGGAGGCTAAATACAGAATATTCGATTTTAAAGTCTGTCTCGCTCACGCCTTGGCAAACAGAGGGGTCATTCCCCATCTGGACTTGCAAGTTCAGGGTCCTGTAAAGCAGCCATGGAAGAGGAGTGAATCCTGGTTTTCCTGCCAGTTCTCCTTACCGTGGGTGTTGCAGGCAATCGGGCCACAATGGCATTTAGATCACACCCCATCCTACAGGAAGTGGCAAATCATCGCTGCCCCTCCGACATCCGGAGCAATAACATTACCCGTGATGGATTTCCCTTTACTGTTCGTGTGGCCTCCACACATTATTCCAGCTGAATTCCATTGTAATGGAGCACTAATTAATGTCTGCTGCTTATCAAGTGGTGCCCACTTCTCCCTTCCATCCCACTCTGACTCGGGAGGAATTGCACGTGGGAATGCTGCAGGAGCCGCCACTGGTGCCAGGGAATCTCCATAGGGTGGAAGACGTCAAGTTTTGGTTCTGATGGCAGGCTTATATCAAAAGAACACCATTTTCTTCCAAACTCAGCATTAAATGAGGTTTGCCGAGGAGCTGAGGCCATTTGCAAGAGCGATTCCGTGATGAATTTCCTTCTTAATTCTCCAGAACCTTCCGAGTTCAACTCCAGCTTCTCCCCTCCTTGGAGACACTGGGTTATAGAGTGGGGTTAAAAACCCACCAGCCCACAGCTCTGGCTGGTGTGAAACCCAAGGGCACCTCCAGGCATTCCCCAGGCTCAGTTTCCAGGTTACAGCTCCCCGAAATGCAGCAGAGCTCAGCTGAGCCTCTGAGATCTCCCTGCTGGGTGAGGCATCTCCCCAAGCACAGATGAGGAATCCCTTCCCCGCACTTCCAAGTCACCGAGGCCAAAGCGGAGCCGACTGAAGTTTCCCTGTGCAGCTGTGAGGGCTGCAGGAAGCCCCGTCCTCCTTGCAGGATGCTGGCTGCAGCTTAATTTGCAGATTTAATTAGTGCCTGCTCCTCGGAGCCGTCCTACCACAAGATGTCATCCTTCCGACAGCTCTGTCCTCCCTGGCGATCCTGGCCTGGGCCTTCCTGCCGTGGCCACTCTGCAAGGACCTCCGTGGTCATTCCAGGCTGATTCCTGGTGCCAGCTGCTCCCCAGAAAAGCAAAGCCATTCCCTCCAGCAACTGATTGCCAAACTTGGGAACTCGGGACAGGGAGAGAAGAGTTTTCTCTGTGAGAAACAAACAACAGATTCCTGGCAGCAGAGTGCAAGAGTTAAACCATGCAAACGACTCTAATAAGCATAATTTAAACCTGTGGTTTTCTTTTTATGGCAGTTTCATATTCGGTGCTTTATATTCCAATTTTCCACCTTTTAGTCTTGCTTCTTCCTCTTTTTGCTGCGGAGCCCTATCACAAATGGGAGGGCAATTACCAGGCGAGCATGCAGTTCTTTAATTGAAACACTTATAGGTGTACACTTAAAAACTGGAAAGACTTTTATGGAATGGCAATGCCTTAATAGGCTCCTGTGTATGTACATTGTAATCTAATTCTGTGGCCTGTGAGCATTGCTGGGGGAAGCTGTTAATTTATGGCTCCCGGGAGCAATAAAGCAATAACAGTAATCGAGAGGTGCAATATCCCCTGCTTAGGGGGCATTTATGGGTGTGTATTAAAACTATAAATACATCAACACGCCGCAGAACTGATCTATAGAAAATGAAGGATAAGCTCTCCTCCCTCTAAAATGGGGGGTTTTCCAGCAGAAGAGCAGCCTGATGAACTTAGGGTTGGTATCAGGTGCCAGCGCTCAGCAGGGGCTGAGGAGCAGCGAAGTGACCGAGTGACGGCCTCCCTGCCCCCAGGTGTCCCCAGAGCTGCCCTGTCTCACCCCAACAGCAGCAATTCAGAAGCATTTCCTAGGACACTGCTTGACAGACTTGGTGCAAACACTTCATTTTAACCAAGCTGCAGCGAGCAGGGGTGACAGGGAGGGATAATTACCTTGTCTGCACCAGGGCTGCGGGCAGGCACGGTGACATTTCAGAAATCCAAACGGCTTTGTTGTGTTATGATTGGGAAAAGAATGGAGGGCAGAGCCCCTGACATTCCAGACTGCCAACAGTTCCTCGGGGAGGGCTGGCAGAGCCCCTCCAGAACGAGCTGCTGCAGTGAACACTCTGCTTTGGGAGCATGGGTTAATATCTGCAACTGGGGAAGAACTGGGACCAGAACCAACTGGTTTTGATTTGGAGCTTGCACAAGCTCCCCTGAATTTTTCTCTCCGTCACTGTGTTAATGTAAAGTTCCATTGGTGAATTCTCATCAGTGTTTGCAATGCTCTGCCCTGGGGTTGCTCCCAGGTTTGCCTGTGCTGGCTGAGCATTGATCAGGTGTGTGCTGGTCCAGAGCCTGACTTAGAGGTGCAGAGGCCTGTGCTGATGGGATTGTGACAGTTGTGGGCTCACAGGCAGGGGCTGATGTCTGTGTGAGAAAAGTTCAGGTGTTCACATCTATCTCCCGAATTCTGGAATGGTTTGGCTTGGAAGGAACCTTAAATCCCATCTCATTGCAGCTCTGCATGGGCAGGGACACCTTGCACCATCCGAGCTTGCTCCAAGCCTCATCCAACTTATTTTCTGTTCCATCCTTTTAAAATGAGGTTGAAAATCAGTGTTTATTTTAAGTAAAGGCTGTGTGAGTACAGGTTGGTTTTAATATTCAAACAGAGCTTTGAGACCTTCTAGAACAAACTTGTTTAGGAGCAGAGCTGTGCCGTCAGCAGTTTTCTCCTTTTCCCTGTGTCCTGGTGAAGGCTGCGAGTTCTCCTTCCCCTCTCTGGTGAGGCTGTCCCAGGAACCCAGAGCTCAGGTGGAATTTATGAGCTGCAGCTCAGAAAGGTCCAAAGGAGAGATGCCACTTTAATAAACAAACAGCAAATCTGCATCATTTTCTGGTAACTCCTTGCACCGCTCCATTGTTTTCCCGTTCTCTGTGCTTTAAGGGATAGATCCACGAGCTGTTCCACTCCTTCCAGGCCCTCCCAGGCCGTGCCTACCCAGACCCATCATTTTATCGGGAGCCAGCTGCTTGGCACAAGCCTTGCCAACTCAGCAACTCTGTCTGCTCTTCCCTTGAGGAATCCGTTCACCTCATCTCCGAAGAGAGACAGGGGGAAAAGATTCCATCTGTTACAGCTCAGAGCTAGAAAGCTCCATAATTGCGTGGGTACACAGGCTGCATATCAAATTTTTTGTTCTAGGAAGCACTCAGGGAGCGTTCCTTCTCCGTTGATTGTTGTTCCCTCCTCACAAGTGCCGGTGCCTCACCTCCTCTGGGACACGGAGCGAGGATTTCTGAGCGAATTTCTGGCTTAACGATGCCAGGGAGGTGTTTGGAAGCACAAATCCATCCTGGAGATTCTGTGTGCTGTCCTGAGGTCTGAGGGGACACCTCCTGCTTCTCTGAAGTCCCTGACAGGAGGGGGCAGCCAGGGGGGTCGGGTTCTGCAGCGGCTTTGAGCGAATCTTGGGGGGCATCACAGTGAGAAAAAAAATCCTCCTAAATGCAGTTTACAAGGAGGAAATATTGCAGGATTCCTTGCAAAAAAGGGTTCGGGCCGGATGTCTGTCATCCCTCTGCTGCTGCCTTTGATTCTTTGGGTATATGCAGACCTCAGATTGAATAGCAAGTGGTTCTGCTTTATTTGTTTTTATTGCTGCCAAAAGGGGGGGAAAAAAAAGTCAGAGTAAACAGTGGGATGTTTGCAACCTTCTCACATTAGGCAGATTGAATAAACTGGCTGGCAGTTGATTGTTTTCCTTCAGATCAGTCATTGCATTTGTATTTATTTGATTTTATGGATGTAGTTCTGGGGCTTTTGTTTAGTCTTGGATTTTTTTTTTTTTTTTTTTTTTTTT
>VZRR01002346.1:165608-247127 GCA_013398015.1 Oreocharis arfaki | reverse complement strand
ACCTTTCCTCCCCATCCATGGGAGCACGAACAGCTCTTACCTTTCCTCCCCTCCATGGGAACACGAACAGCTCTCACCTTTCCTCCCCTCCATGTGGGTTTGCAGAACGCCCGTTCCTGGGATGGCAGGAATCAGGGGGTGAAGGAGCCGTGGGACTGAGGGGAGGCAGAGTCCTTCATGACAAAGGGCACCGGGCCCAATCCCCTCTCTCCCAGCGCCCGGGGAGTTCCCTGCACGGGGAGCAGGACGGGATCCTGGGGCTGTGGAGAGGGGCACCCCAGGGATGGGAATTCCCACAATCTCCCTACACTTCCACTTTCCAAGACTCCATCTTGTGCCCGCTGATGGCAAAAGCAATTCCTTGAGAACTTTGGCTCTGTAGCAGCCTCGGTTCCCCATCCAGGCATCCACAGCCCGATGGTTTTTCCCTCTCTCGGGTCTGGAATTCGCTAAACAATGCAAAAAGAGCAGGAGGAGCTGCGGGCAGCACCTGCCTCTCTCGATAAGGGGGGCACAGCCACGGTGTCACCTGCACTTACAGCACTTTGTCCCTTTTCTCCCTTCCCTTTCAGCATTACTGCAGCTCTCAGCACGGGGAGGGGGAAATGGGGCAGGCAGCACACACGAGTTCCCGAATATCCACGATCAGCCTGGTGCCATCTCAGGGCCTGGTAGCTCCAAAAATCCGCGTTTCCCTCCCCGCTTTTCTTGGGAGGCAAAATGAGTTGGAGTCACTGGCACTGCTGAGCAGGGAGAGGAGTGAAAAAAGTGAATGTGGGGGTTTTTTCATGCCTCACAAATGCAAACAGGTTGTGGTTATTCCCTTTATGCAAGGGCATAGTAAGTGCAAGAACACTCATTAATTATGTATAATGCTCACAGTTCAGTTGCCAAAAAATCATATTTTTGGATATTGTTCACCAGAATATGACTTTAACCTACTGTCACCATTATTTTGCACATTGTGGTGTTTTAATGAACATATGGCACCGCATTAGCTCATGCAAGCCCCTGATTTTCTAACTAAGTTGGTTTCCCAGTAGCTGCAGTGGGCATTGTGTGCATCACAAACCCTGCTGAATATTGAAATGTTCGGGGACGGGAGCGTGGAGCTGCTCCTCCTTTGCATTCTGGTGCCGGTGAGCCCTGGCTGTGTGTGAATACCAAACACTGCCCCAGCCCTGGCTGAAGGGACCATTCCTGACCCTGCTGCCAGAGCCTGGCCGTCAATTAAATCAATCTGCACCTCCCGACGTGGCCCCAGCCCGATCCCAGCTCTCAGCAAGGAGAAAATCCGTTGATCTCTGAAATGTCTTCAGACATCTCAGTTCCATGGGAGCATCTTCAAAGGATCTGCCTCTTCCCCCGCTGCCACAGCACATTGTTTTAAAGCTGATCTCATAATTGTATCGATTCATTTTTTTGGTTCTCTGCGTCAAAGCACTTCTTTAATCAAAAGTAAATTATGTAAAGGCCATTAGGGTCAGCCCAGCCAGCAAAATGAAAACTGCAATACATCATTTATTTGTAAATGTCAGTGAAATCTGCAGATCAATATCCTGCCCAATGTGATTGATATTTATTATTTTCTATAACTCCTGAGGCAGCTGCTGGCTCGGGGTGGCCCAGCAGAGCAGGCTGGGGCAGGGGCAGGTCTGGGGGCCCCAGGGCAGTGACAGATCCCTTCTCCCATGTCCGTGTCCCTGTGCCCGAGCCGAGGATGCCACGCCTGGCCCTTGGAGCGGGGCCCAGCACCCAGCTGGGGGTGGCATTTACTGTGGGGCCTCTCAGCTGTGCCCAAGCAGACACCAAACCCTGAGGGTCCAGGTGGCTGCCACCCGTCCCTGCCCGTGTCCCACAGGCCAGACCCCAAACCCCGACACCCCGTGCTGTGGCAGCTGCTGGAATACGGGCTGGGAAAGGGGGGCCCGGCTCCAGGCTTCCTAAACTCCATCTAGTGGCAGAAAACTCCTCATTTTGTGGTGGTGGGAACCGTGGTGGGTCTGGATCGGGGCTGATCTCCCCTGGAGATAGGCTTAGATCCTTCCATGGCAGCTGGAAACCTGACCTGGATTAATCCTGGGTGCATCCCAGCCAGGAGCCGTCGTTCTCCCAAGGGTTAAACCCCACGTGCTGCTGTTCTGCCCCCACAATGAAGGCATTTTGCGGTGTACAAAAGCAATCCTGGTTAATAAAGAGAAAAATTGCAGGGAATTCTGGCTGGATGGCAAAGCAGGAGCTCTGGCAGTGTCAGAAGTATCTGTCCATCTTTTTATAGACTTCTATTGGCCCATGTGGGTCACTCTTATCTGAGGCCTGTAAGAGGAAATGAAGGAGGATATAAGAGCAGATAGGATCTGAGCGCTGCTCTCGCTCTTAAATATTCAAAAGAATTTTATGAGGGATGGGATTAAAATGGAGAGATTTTGCTGATGCTCTGTGGAAAAGATGGTTATAGAGAATAACAATGGGCTGTGCTGGTGGTCAGAGATGGGCTGCAGGGGAAGGGGGGTCCTGCCCCGGCCTTGGGGCTCTGCTCCCCACGGCTCCCTGCAGGAAAAGCCCCTCTGCCCCAAGATCCGTGTCCAGGGGGCAGGAAAAGCGGGGAACTGCCGAGTTCCTCGTGTGCCAGGTCTTGGGAAGGTTTTTTCCAGCTGCCCTGGGGTTTGTATGGATTTAGAGTGGGGCTGGGGAGGTGCCCTGCCCCAAATCCCAACCAAGGTCTTGTGTGGATTGGCTGAGCCTCGTTTTTAGCGAGACAAGTTCAGCTGCTGAGGCCAGCGAGTGCTTCCCTGCCTGAGCACAGACCGAGGGTTTCCTACAGCCCGGGGGGAGGGAACGCTTCCAAACTGCTCCAGACATCCCTGGCTGCCTCCTTGCCCTGCCAAGGACCTCGCGGTGTGACAGCCGTCACCCCAGAGCACAAACCCCGGCCAGGAGAGCAGCAGGGCCGTTCCTGCGGGTGGGTGAACCCTCCCAGCGCATCCTCGGGCAGGAGCCGCTGTTCCCCCGGGGGAAGCAGCGATGGTCCCGCGGCGGATAACGAGAGGCGGCGGCACAGCCCGGCAGCCGGGGGCAGCCGGGGGCAGCCGGGGGGTCGGGCCCTGCCCCGGCGGAGGATCCCTCGCGAACCTTTCACCGGGAGCACAAAGGGCCCGGCACAGCCCGGCCGGGGCCGGGGAGCGGCTGCCGCAGCCACGCGCCCGCTAATTGCGGTGCGCTTAATGAGGGCGGGCGCAGAGCGGCTGCTCTCGTCACGATGTGAACACGGCGCGGGGGGAGGGCCCCGGCTCCTTCCTCTGGGACAGCCCTGGTGGAGCAGGGCAGGGGAACACCGGCCTGAAGGGATCACTGCAGTGCCCAGCATCTCCTTCTGTGGGGGCCCTTCCCTGTGCCGGGGCCGGAGCTGAGCCCGGAGCTGAGCCCGGAGCTGAGCTCGGAGCTGAGCCCGGAGCTGAGCCCGGAGCTGAGCCCGGAGCTGAGCCCGGAGCTGAGCCCGGAGCTGAGCCCGGAGCTGAGCCCGGAGCTGAGCCCGGAGCTGAGCCCGGAGCTGAGCCCGGAGCTGAGCCCGGAGCTGAGCCCGGAGCTGAGCCCGGAGCTGAGCCCGGAGCTGAGCCCGGAGCTGAGCCCGGAGCTGAGCCCGGAGCTGAGCCCGGAGCTGAGCCCGGAGCTGAGCCCGGAGCTGAGCCCGGAGCTGAGCCCGGAGCTGAGCCCGGAGCTGAGCCCGGAGCTGAGCCCGGAGCTGAGCCCGGAGCTGAGCCCGGAGCTGAGCCCGGAGCTGAGCCCGGAGCTGAGCCCGGAGCTGAGCCCGGAGCTGAGCCCGGAGCTGAGCCCGGAGCTGAGCCCGGAGCTGAGCCCGGAGCTGAGCCCGGAGCTGAGCCCGGAGCTGAGCCCGGAGCTGAGCCCGGAGCTGAGCCCGGAGCTGAGCCCGGAGCTGAGCCCGGAGCTGAGCCCGGAGCTGAGCCCGGAGCTGAGCCCGGAGCTGAGCCCGGAGCTGAGCCCGGAGCTGAGCCCGGAGCTGAGCCCGGAGCTGAGCCCGGAGCTGAGCCCGGAGCTGAGCCCGGAGCTGAGCCCGGAGCTGAGCCCGGAGCTGAGCCCGGAGCTGAGCCCGGAGCTGAGCCCGGAGCTGAGCCCGGAGCTGAGCCCGGAGCTGAGCCCGGAGCTGAGCCCGGAGCTGAGCCCGGAGCTGAGCCCGGAGCTGAGCCCGGAGCTGAGCCCGGAGCTGAGCCCGGAGCTGAGCCCGGAGCTGAGCCCGGAGCTGAGCCCGGAGCTGAGCCCGGAGCTGAGCCCGGAGCTGAGCCCGGAGCTGTCCGAGCCCCACGCGAGGTGCTGGGATGGAAAGGCACGGACGGGGTTGGGATGACGCTGCTCAGAGGGAGGGAGATGGGTCAGGAGACCAAATTCCCACTCCAGACCTTCCCTTCCAAGCAGGAAACACTTCCACACATCTACAGGGAGGGCTGCCTTCAATTCTTCACCAGCCAGAGCTTCCGAAAACCCAGCTGCTCCCGCCACATCCCCCCAGGCTGGCCAAAATCACCCGTCGGGATGGGTGGGAAACCCACGCACGGATATTTTGAGGAAATAGAACAACCGGGCCTTGCATTCAGGGAATTGCGGTGCGTTTTTCTCTTAATCACCTCTGCAATCCCCGGAGCTGACTCCGTGTGAGAGCCACGAACCACGGCTGCGAGCCCTGCAGTTCTGCCATGAGAAACTCCTGGGGGTCCACAGGAAAAGTTGTGCAAGGCAACTTCCAGTCCTTCTGAAAACAGAGAAGAAGGAAAGAGGGTTAAACGCCTAAAGCTGTGATTCCACTTGGGATAAAGCATTAAGAGTTTCTATGAAGTTATCATTAAAAAAAAAAAAAAAAATTGAGAACAGCTTGGCCTGGAACAATATTTCAGGCATGGCTAGCTGTTAAAAATAAGCTAATTCAGAAGAGCCACATTTAAATAAATATAATGCAAAGACATAATGGCACAGATAATAGTTTTGAATGGGGAATTCTAATGACTTTGAGGGCATTTTACAGGGCAATTAATACACATGAAAATGCTGCTCTATTCAACCGATGGAAAGAAAGGAAAATAAAATAAAATAAAGCCGGCAGAAAGAGAAAGGGAGATGGTTGTGACTGGTAAAAATAGGGTTTGATTTTCTTTTCAATGGGATCACTGCTTACAAACATAATAAAAGGAAAAATAAGCATGTCAGGTTCTATAATGTGGCTTGTGAAATCCCCAATGATTGGTTTCTAAAGAGGGGCAATTAGGAGCCTTTTGCATATGCATGTGACTTCTGCGGAGCGGGGCTTTCTCCGCTCCCTTCTTCTCCTCTCTTCATCAACAGGCTAAAAATACATCTCCGCTTCCACCGTGCAGCATCTCCCGCCGGACGGGAGCGGGCCCGGGGCTCTCAGAGGGGGGACAGGGGTTCACTGCCCCCCTGGAAGGGACCAGGAGCGCTTTTGGGGTCAGGGCAGCCCCAGAGCCCGGCCGGGGCCGCTCCCGGGGGTGCTCTGGCAGATGGGAGCCGGGGCTGCCAGGGAGAGGCTGTTGCTAAAAACTGCTGGCGAGGAGCTGCTCCAGGGGAAATCCCAGCGCTTTTCCCTCCGCAGCGGGAATTCAGTCCCCGCCGAGCGCTCGGGGCTGGCTCCTCCTGCCCCGGGACAGGGGCGGGAGGAGGGAAACAGCACATTTGTGGTTTAGTGTGTTTAGTGCTGGTGGTGTTTGGCCAGAGGTCGATGACCTTGGAGGCCTTTTCCACCCTTCAATGATTCTAAATGCTGCTCCCAAATCCATCTTTTCCCGGATTTCCTAGCACTGCCTTTCCCGATGGAAAGGGGCAGGGTGCCCTGTGCTGCCGAGGAGGCTCCGCCACCCCCAGGCTGCCCATCAGGAGCTGCTGAACTGGCAGGGCTGGCTGGGGGCAAGTTCACAGCTCTGCTGGCAGGGCAGGGCTGAGCCAGGGGGTCCCTGGGGACCCTGCAGCCCAAAACCCTCCCCCTGTGCCCCCCTGCCCATCTGCACCGGGACCGAGCTGCCCCTGCCCTGCAACAGAGCCTGTCCAGATCTTGAGCTGCGTTTCTGCAATGTATAAATAAATATTACATATGCTAACAGATGGTTCATTAGCCAGTTGTTATGGCAATCAGCATTTCAGCCAATTAAAATCCTTTCTCATAGCTTTAAAAATGTCAGTGATAGGGACACTGAAATGGCCAGAGAACAAACAGCCCCTCTGTAGCCTGGCACAAAGGCAAAAGGCGTTTCCTGTGAGTTTATGGAGAGAGGAAGAGGAGAAACAGAGTGAGAGCTGGAAATCCTTTGTGCTGAAGGAGTGAAAGGTGCTGCCCCGAGTACGAATTAATGGCAGAGGTTGTTGGACATCTTGTCACCCAAATTCCCCAGTTTGGGGTGACCACTTGGGAACCCCGGAGGTGCATCCAGGACATCCCAGTCTCCCCCGGGGCTTTCCTGCAGGAATTCTCTGGGGAGGGCTCAGAGTTCAGCAGCCACAGGCAGGGTCAGACTCTGTCCCCAGGCGTGCAGGAATTCCTGAGCTCCTGTCCCAGGAATGGCAGAGCCTTGGCAGCGCCTGTGCCCGGGGGGGACGCTCAGCAAAGTTCGAGTTCAGGCTGGGTTTGGGCCAGGAGCTCCAAGTGTCCAGGCCAGAGGGGATGATAATCCAAAGGAATCTAAACTATTCTTGTAGGAACACCAGGATACCCAGAGATGGTGGAGATGGGGCAGTCCCAGGGGAGGAAGGGAGTGACAATTCCTCATAATTCCCCATGGTTTTGAGGTTGCATGTGGCTTGAATAGAAAAGAACTGTTTAGGTCCTAAAAATTCCTTCCAAACACCTTTTCCCTGGGTTGGTTGTGCTGCCAGCACTCGGCCTCTCCAGCCTGGGGCCCTGTGTGCAGGAATAAAATCGTGGCATGGGAAGGCAGGGCCTTTTCAGTCTGAATTAGTGGTGTGGCAGGACAGGCCCTGGAGTGGGGAGAAAACCTGGCCTGCCAGAGAGCATCCTCTCACAGGCAGGGATCAGGGTTGTCCATATCCCACATTAATGAAGGTAAAATTCCTCAAACCTCTTGTTCAGACAGGGCAGGACCGGGTTTTTCCCCCTGTCCCTGCCACATTCCAGGGGCTGCTGCTGCCCTGGCAGCCAGCACGGAGCAGGAGCCTGGATTTGATGAGTCACAGCCTCACCAGGGCTGATTCTCTTTTTCTAATCTCTGCTGTCTTTTGCAACCGTTTAGAGGAGCAAAAAATAGCTCCCACAGACAATCAGGACAGATTATTTTAATGAGAGCTCAAAAATGAGAAACAAACGGCTCAAATTGAGCCTTCAAACATTTCTCCCCACGTCTGCAAGGAGCTGCACGATGCCTGAATCAGCAGGTCTGCAGCACGAGACGGCTGCTGCCAGGAGGGCAGGTTCCAACCCTCTTTTAAAAAAAAAAAATTATCCCAGTAGCTGAACTGAACATCCCAAGTGGAAGCTGCCTGCGATCAGCAGCTCCATTTTCTGCTTGTAATTGTCTTTTATCTGCTGGAGTCGGCGGTGCCCAGCTCCCATCTGCTCCTGATCCACTCCCTGCAAACGCCAGGGAGGGAAACAATCCCTTTGCCCATATGTGCTCCAACAGGCACAGGCAGGATGGAGCTGAAACCTTCCAGACCTTCCTTCCTCCCTGGATTGTGGCCACTTTTTCAATGGTCATTGTTTGCTCATTGGTTGCTTCAGCCCGGCCTTGGGCACTGCCAGGTACGGGGCAGCCACAGCTTCTCTGGGCAGCCTGGGCCAGGAGCCCCTCACGGGGAGCAATTCCTTCCTGAGGATGAAGATCTAGTGGAATATTGAGTCAGAACTGCGGGAAATTGTTGCATTTTCCCAGAGGGATGATTGGCTTCAGCAGGGAAAAGAGAGCCCCCAGCAGACCCAGCACCTCCCGCCCTTACATGCCCCACAAGGGGATTCTGCAGCAGAGGAAGAGGCTTTGAGAACCATTCTGGCATTTCATCCTGTCTGTGTTATCCAGAGAACTCCCCATGACCCATAAATAGATTTTCCCCTTCCCTTTATTTCTCGCCTCCCGTTTGGTCTGCGACGGCAGCTCCAAAAGCTTTAGAGCTGCTTCTTGATGGGCATAAAAATATCATGAGTACTTGTTTAAACATCAGAAAGGTATTAGCTCAATTTTGCACTTCAATGCTACCAAGAATGTTTAGGCCCATTGGGCATGAATTTAATTTTCTTACAGGCTGCAGAGAGAAGAAAAATCAGCCTCCCTATCTGAGCATTAACTGCTGCTCCCTGTGACAGCTCAAAGCATCACCTTTCCAGGGCTCCAGGCTCCAAATGGTGCTGAAATGAAGTCCTGAGCAGGCACAGGCCCCCAGATCTCTCCCCACGGCTGTTCTGCACCTTTGCTCGGTGTTTGCACAGGAAAAGCTCCAGCAGGGTCACAATAATTAAATAACTCAGCCCCCACCAAACCTCCTGTGGCAGGAGGAAATCCTTCCTCACCTCATTGGTGATGAAACATTGGGTCTAAATGCATCAGATCAGATGGGGGATTTTTAGCAGTGCATTAATGACACCATTGATAGTTACAAAAGCAGATTTTTTTTTTGCTGAACCCTGTTTGGTAATTCCTTGCCAGCTCAGGGCCCTGGGTGCCTCCCCACGTGTGTGCACAGAGGATCTGAGGATGTCAGGACACCAACTGCTCCTCTCCCAAGGATCCGGGAATGTCAACAGTCCTTGTGGCACGGGGAGGAAATCGCCTTTTAATGGTCAATAGTAATAACCAGCCTGTTTAAACTTTCATGGCAAAGGTATGGACAATCCATGGCTGTGAATTATGCACGGCCCTGCAGTGGCTGCGAGGCAGGGATGGTCCCAGCCCTGCTGGCCCTGTCACCTTCCCCCAGCTCCTGCACTGGTGGCTCTGCTGCTCTCCCTGGCCCTGCCCTGGGCTGTTCACAGAGCCTCAAACCCACCTCAGCTTCGGTTCTGGGGGGGTCAAATCAGTGCTGGACACTCCTGGCCACCCCTCGAGCTTGATCTGTGCTGGTGGGGAGGGCTTTGATCTGTGCCAACAGGAGCCTCTGTGACGGGTCCCTTCAGGGCAGTGGTGGCCGTGGTGACAGCAATGTCCCTGCTGCAGGGGGTGACAGCAATGTCCCTGCTGCAGGAACGGCAGCAATGTCCCTGCTGCAGGAACGGCAGCAATGTCCCTGCTGCAGGAGGTGACAGCAATGTCCCTGCTGCAGGAGCTGACAGCAATGTCCCTGCTGCAGGAGGTGACAGCAATGTCCCTCCTGCAGGAATGGCAGCAGTGTCCCTGCTGCAGGAGGTGATAGCAATGTCCCTGCTGCAGGAACGGCAGCAATGTCCCTGCTGCAGGAACAGCAGCAATGTCCCTGCTGCAGGAACAGCAGCAATGTCCCTGCTGCAGGAATGGCAGCAATGTCCCTGCTGCAGGGGGTGACAGCAATGTCCCTGCTGCAGGAGCTGACAGCAATGTCCCTGCTGCAGGAGCTGACAGCAATGTCCCTGCTGCAGGAATGGCAGCAATGTCCCTGCTGCAGGCAGGGCTTGGGATAAATGCATGCAGTGCTTTGCTTATTCTCCACGTTTATGTGCCCTGACAAAGCCCTTCCCTTCCTTCCGCTTCTCTCTCGCCCACAGGAGAGGTGCGAGGCCACAGAGGGATTTATCACTTTAAAGGAATTTCCAGCTCTGAGCGTGGACATCCAGCCAGCTCCAATGGAATTGTGCTCACTTGGAGCCCAGCTTTGGAGCCTGGGCCGAGGTTCAGAGAAGCCTCAGCAGAGCATCCAAAAGTGACAGATTCCCCTCTGTGCTCTGCCCAAACGCTGGCTCCTTTGAAGCTCGCCCAGGGCTGCTGGGCAGGAGATCAGAGCCACGGGGAGGGAGTTTGGACCCAGGGAGCAGGGAAAGGGTGGCAATGAAAACAAAGGGGACAAAGGCAAACTCCAGTGCTACCAGTGCCCTCTGCCATCTGCACATCTGCACCCTGGCTGTGCTGCTGAATTCCGTGGGGAGTGGGAAGCAGCAAGTGCCTGTTGGAGCAGAAGGAGATTCTGGATGCTGATCAAGGGACAGGTGGAAAAGGTTCCAGTGAATAAATAAATAATTGCTGGAAAGCTGAAAGGAGGATGTGAGGATGAGATCAGAGAAAGCCCAAGGAGTAAAGCCTGGAGTAAAGGAACAAATAGTCCTGGGGCTTTGGGGAGCTGGGAGAGAGGCTGGACCAGCCATGGGAGAGTGAAGGGTGGGAGATCCTTGGAAAAACCCTTGGAGAATGGCAGAGCTCTGCTGGCCAGGGTTGGTGGAGGCAGCACCCTGGTTTGGGGGGATGAGCAGGAGATGAGGCAGGATGGGGAGGAGCCAAATGCCATCCCTGTGTCCCTGTGGGGTCCCAGAGCTGCTCCTCCCTGGCTGCACAAGGTGGGAACCTTCCCCTGTCCCTCTGGAAGGAGCCTGCCGGAATCTGGGCAGGGACAGAGCCCTGACAGGGCCATAACCCCTGAGTCTGGAAAGTAGGACACTGAGCACAGGTAACGTTATTCATCCCAGCCCCCAAAGTCTCATTTTATCTCCACGCCAAATCAGAATCCTCTCCCAGCTCCCCAGGGTTCTGCTGGAGGTGTTTGATTCTGTCTCCGTCCCTTCCTTTTAAAACCCATTTCATTATCAAATGGCGCTGGGGGAGCTGATCTGTAATGAGGAACTTGGCAGAGGTCCCGGAGCCATCAGAGGGGCTGAGATCCAGCCAGGTTAAGCTACTGCTCCCCCCAAAAATGTAAGTAATTAGAATTAATTAAAAATCATTACACAAACCTTCATGGCTGGTGTTCCATGGGCAGGAGCTCCCCACAGAAGGGCTTGGGAGCTCGGGGCCCCTCAGGGCTGTTTTCCAGGAGCAGCCCAGCATCACAGCAGCTCCATGTGTTCCATTTTCCAGGTCTCTCTCTCCACCTCCTCTGAGCCTGAGGAACATCGATAAACGCCATGAAAAAGTCTGGTGTAAATAACAGGAGTTTCTGCCTATTCTAATCGATAAAATATTGTTTATAGGAGCCCTCGTGGCCCTCTCAGCTGCAGTGGAAGCTCTGGCAGTGGGTTTATAAACTTGCTTTCCAGGTGGCTGTAACTGGGAGTGCTGCTCTGCCAGGGATGTAAATCAGGTTAAGGTTTGTAGCTCCTGGTTTTGCTGTTTCTTTAAAACACAAGTGGCTGTATATGGCTTTTTTTTTTTTTTCATTATTTTTCCTTGCTAGGCCATAGCTTAATAAACAGGGTGCAGAGGGTGGATGGATGTGAAGGAGCTGCAGAGGGTGGATGGATGTATTTTTGCAGTTAAACTCTATCGATGTCTTCTCACATGCAGAGAGAGGGAAACAAGCAAACAAATAACGCTGTGATGGATTCCCAGGATCTGCATTTAAAAGCCAAGCACCACACAGAAAGCGCAGTAACTGCAGCCCATAACTCTCCCTCTACAAAGCCGAACTGGGCACTGCTCTGCTAAATTATTTCCTTCTGCTGCCTACATTTCAGACTCCTTCCTTCTCTAGACTTCATCTTGGCCTTTGATATGCCACCAGCCAAAGGCTCAGTGCGTGCAGCAAACCACACCTAACCCCATCTTCACGTCTCAAAATATTAGTTCAGTCCTCACAGCAGCACTTGATTTACGGAATGCTAAAAGAATAAAAATAATTTCTTCTTGTTTTCACAAGATTAGTTGCCAGATGCAGAGCTAGAAATAAGGGATGAAAGGTCTGTGCTTGCTGTTGGGCATCAAAATCCTTTAATGATTTATTAATGTCAACATTTTTATTTTCCATACAGACTGTTGTTCTGCGTGTGCCTATTTATTTCCGTGCACAGCCAAAGGTCAGTGCTTGGAAAACAGTTGGAAAGATGTTTAAAAGTGCCTGAGAAAGCGCCAGCGAGCTTTGTAAGTGGTCTGAAGAGCTTCGGAGATCTCCATCCATAAACCCACACTGCTCTCCCTGCCAGAGGTGCCAGGTGCCCGCAGGCTTTGCTGCTCTGCAGGGCAGTGCCCCCGCAGTGTGAGCAGGGAGAGCTGCAGTGCTTGGCCGCTCTGGGGCTGCGGCTGGGGTTGGGGCTGGGAGCTTCGTCCTCCCCAGAGGTTTTATCCTTTGGAGCCCTCGGAAATCCTTTCCTGGCCCTGCCTCTGTCCCTGAGTGCAGGGGACACTGCAGCTCGGAGGGAGGGACGGACACGGCTCTGTCCATCCCCTCCTGCCAGGGGGAGCACCAGGGATCCCTCCACACTGCAGCACGAGCAGAAGCACACTTCTTCCTGCTAACCCACATCCTGAAGGTCTCTTCCAACCCTGAGGGCTCTCTAATTCAGCGATTTATCCCACGAAGTGTCTCTGCCCAGCAGGACTCTTCAGCCAGCAGTTCTTGAGCGGTTTCCTCTCCCTGCTTGCCCTGTCTGTCCCTCTGGGACACGGTGGCTTTGTCTGTCACTCCTGGGCTCTCTCCCTGTCACCTCCTCAGTGACAAGAGCTCTCCAGCAGTGTGGGAGTGCCCAAGGCCAGGCTGGAAGGGGCTTGGAGCGTGCTGGGACGGTGGAAGGTGTCCCTCCTGAATGAACTGTAATGTCCCTTCCCACCCACTCCCTCTCTGATTCCGTGTCTGTGCCCTTACCTGCACTGCAGCTCTGGATTCATGGTGAAATTCCTCTCCACAAATTTCCCAAAGCTTTCTGTCGAGTTGGAACTGCTGCCTCCAGCACTGCAGGTGTTTTTGAAGGACACAGGCATGCGTTCACTCACACAAACCCACACAAAAACTCTTTTAGCACTGCTGAGCGTGGCTGATGTAACTGAGCTAAAAGAGCTCCTGGAGCAAGCGGGGCCTTTGTCCTCCTGTCCATGGCCAGGCTTGAACAGCACTAAATGTCCAACAACAGGGGCAGAAAGCCACATTTGACAAATAAACTCTATTTACAAAACATTCAGTATCTGTGAAAAGCATGAGGGAGAATTATAATACAAACCAGCTTCCTCTGACAACAAAGCTGAAAACTTATTGACTTGGAAATGTGTGTTTGAGCTATCAAAAAGGGCAATATTCAAATGGAAAATTCTCCCTTCCTTTTTAATCGTGGCAAAACCCTGTCCTGTGAATTCGGTAGATTTGGAACAATTTTCTAGCGGTGTTGTCTGGGAAAAAAATGTCTTTGCCTGTAAGAGCACAGGTTCTTTTAATGGGAGTTGTCATCTAAATAATTCCATATCATCAAGCGAAAAGATAATTTATAAGGGGGAAAAAAACCAGAGCAGCTTAAAGTCTCAGAGTCACCCACAAAATTGCTTATGAATGTGCTATTAGTTGGAGGTAAAAGTTAATGGAGAACTGGCTGGCCTCGGGGGACCAATAAATGGGATACCGAGTCTGCTGCTCCAGGGCAGGATTTCAAAATTGGTCCAAGGCTGCCGTGATTTGAAAGAAGTTCCCATCTGATGCTTATTTGTTGGTCTAAGTGAGATAATGCATTGATGAGCCTCAGCCTAATTCTAAATGAAAACCAGTTCCAGGATGATAATTTTTATTATAGAAACGCTCTGAGGCCACAGACTGTGCCTGGATTTATAATTCCTGCCCATGGTACAAATCTTTCCCCCCGAGCGAGTGCGGGAGGAATATCCATAAATAAATGTGGGGCTGCTCACAGGGCAGGGGAGAGGCAGAAATAAGGCTGGGCTTGGGGCTGGGATTTTACTGATTCTGGATCTGGTCCCATCCCTGGGAGTGTCCAAGGCCACGTTGGAGCAACCAGGGATAGTGGAAGGTGTCCCTGCCCATGGATGAGCTTTGAGGTCCTTCCCAACCCAAACCATTCCAGGATTAGCTGTAGGATCTTTTTATGTTTATATTTTTGTTTCATATTTTTCTTTTTTTGTTTTATATTTTTGATTTGCACAAATGGAGCTTAATTGACTTGTGATAAAATGAGACGACTCCTCAAGCTCTCTGAAAGCCTCAGTGGAGGAGAAACCACCTCACTCCAGCCCTGGGCCAGGATGTGAAAAGTACCAGGGAGGGGAAAACACCTGCAGTTGTCCTCCACACTCACCCAACAGAGAAATTCCAACTCTTGCAGAGGAGGCAGGGCTTGGTGGGTTTGGTGTCTGTGCTGTGCTCCTCCTCTCTGCAGTAATTTATCAATAATTCCATTGCTCAGAGGGCATTGGAGCCTGGGCTGGGAAGCTTTAGCATGAGCAGGAAAAAAAAAAAGGATTAGATTAGAGGATTAGACATTAGACATTTATATGAATATGAATGGTCTTTGCAGCTACATCAGCCAGGAGAAAATTACATGGGGCTGATAATCTTCATGCTCGAGGGCCTAAGCCGCTCATGAGAGCCGGTCAAATTATTTGTTGGGAGCCATTTATTTGAAGAATTCAGCCTTTTTCTGTTTGTGGGCGGATCACGGTTTTTGTTCATGCCCTCCTTTCTCAGGACAGTTTGACGGCACTCTGCGGGGCTGGGGCTGAGCTGTGAATGGTTTATCGTGGATATTCAATCAGTCATTGCCTATCTGGGGTTTACTCTCTGCGAGGGGAGGTGAGAGGAGGAGAAAGAGCATCCCAGGGGTGGCACTGAGCTGAGACAGAGCCCAGGCCTCTCCTGCTGCTCTGCTGCACGAGGCAGCCTGGGTTCAGTGCACATAAACTCAGTCCCAAGGTATCTTCCCAGTGCCATCCCTGCTCCTTCTGCCTTTCAGCACCTTCCTCCCTTGCCCAAGACAGAAAATTCCACCGTGGTGGTGACATTATTACCCCTGGGATTGTGGGGAGCAGGGCGGGCTGGGAGTGATGGCAGCTGCTTGGAGCCCAGACCTCTGGACAAAGCCCCAGCTGAGCTGGGCCATGTGAACACCTGCGTGGAGCTTTAACTGCCCAGGGCACCTCCCTCGAGTGCTCCTTTGGTTCATTTCTGGAGTTCACGGGTGTTTGTTTTTGTTCCTTTTTGCCAAGCTGGTTCCACTCTAGCCCTCGATTAATAGCTCTGAAAAAAAATCACACTCCGGTTGCAGGGAAGTTTGTGCAAGTGACAGCTTTGCTAACACGTCTGTGGAGCTTCCCAAAATATTGTAGGGGAGAAACGTGCGCGTGTGACTCCGCAAACAGACGTGTTCTGCACGGCCCCTGGTGCAGCCAGGGAAACACACACACACAGGCCCGGGGAAACCGGGCCTCCCCTCCTGGCAGCGGCTCTAACAAACATCCCAATCCCTGCAAACTCCTTCTGCGGATATGGGAATATCACAGGACATTCCCTGGCCGTGGGCAGGCAGTCAGGAGCAATCTGCAGACAGAGCTGGAGCTGCTCCCAGCCCCACTGTCCCCAGGCACTCTGTGACGTGGGGGAAGCTGGCGTGGGCCAGCTCACACCTCCAGGGAGAACAGCCCAGGGAGTCACCGAGGTTGGAAAAGATGTCCAGGAACATCCAGCACATCCTGAGCCGGATCCCCACCTTGTCACCAGCCCAGAGCTCTGAGCGTCCTTTGGACACCTCCAGGGATGGGGCAGCCCCTTCCAAGGCCTGACCACCCTTCCCAGGAGGAAAGATCCCGGTGGTGTGGCTGACGGACAAGAAAGGGAAGGAAAGCAGGAAAGACACCTGAACCCCGTGAGCCGGGGGGGCCTTGGCTGCCACGGCGCCGCGAGCTCGACGGTTAACGAGGAGAAAAATGGGGCTTCCACTGCTGCGCAACCGCGGCCGTCACATAAATTGGAAGCGACAGAATTACCATTGATACAAATTAAAAACAAATAAAAAGGGTACACAGCAGTGATTCCCGGAGTTCAAACTCCATTACCAGCTGATTTACTGTGCACTGACCTGTGGTTGTTTGCACGGGGAAGGTGCCGCGCGCGGATCCTGTTGGCCGCGTGGCTCCGGCTCTCTCCAGTCAATAAGCTATTTAATTTAATGAGAAACGGTATCGATGGGCCGGGAATGCAGCTCCCAAAAAAAAAAAAAGAAGGAAAAAAAAGGAGGGAAGAAAGATGCAGCTGCGAAGAGCAGATAAAGTCTTCAACTCGTGGGTTCACTCTTTGGGTGTTTTCCCTTTTGTTATCTCATTAATTAAAGTCCCGAGAAGTCACAGCGGGATTTGGGAGTGCCAGAGCCTCGCAGGAAAGGTGCTGAAGGTGGGGTTGCTGCAGGGACAGGGGACTCGGGAGCGGATAATGCAGAGTGCAGTGTGGTACCCTGACCTTCCCCAGTGAACAAATCCATGGAGGGACAAAGGTGTTCCAAAGAAAAATCTGTTGGATCAGTCAAGGACAGCAGGTGCTGCTGGGAAGCCAAATTCTGTGGCAACACTCTTGAGTTTCTGAGATGAAAGTTACATTAATGATGTCACATCTCAGAAAAAAGTAAAAAAAAAGGGAAAATATAAACGCACATGCCCAGGCAGCCCTTGGTGCTCAGTGAAGGTTTCCTGTGAGGTGGCACAGCAGGGTCGGCCTGGTGACTCTTCGGGAAAAGTGATTGTGGCCATAAACGGCCACAGCAAAATCATGGAATGGTGGAGTGGTTAAGGTTGGAAAGGACCTGTAAGATCATCCAGTTCAGTCACGAACCCACCACCATCCCCATGTTCACCAGCAAACCACGTCCTCAAATGCAACGTGAGGGAGGAGAGGCAGGGGCTGGGAGAATCAAAGCTTGATCGAGCTGCATTTTCATCTCTGAATTATTCCAGGAGCCTTTCCCGTGGACAGCCCTCCCTCAGTCTCCTGCGTGTCCCTGAACACAACAGAATGATCCAATTTCCAAGTTCATTAAAGTTCACCATCCCCTGGAAATGAATTCCCAGCTAACAGAGTGCAAGTGCGATGTCGATGCATAAACTGCGGCTGATTGCTGCAAGTTGTCTGTAGTTAGTAGCCTGTAAAGAAAACACACATTTAAGGAAATTAGAGTAGCAAGACAAATGAGGTGGAACCATCAAGAGGAGCAGAAGCTGGAGATAATCCATATTTTAAAATACTGCAGTGGTTTGCAGGGTTTGGAGGAAGAAATATTCCATGTTTTTTGTGCTCTGGGCCCCACAGCTCTGCCCTGCTGGTGGAGGAGCTGGGGGTGTGGACAGGCAGAGGGGTGGTGTGGGGGCAGTGCCAGGGTGCCCACCCTGAGCAGCCCATGTGTGCCAGGGGACTCCTGATGCTCCTTTTAAAGCAGCCTGAATCGTGGAGAAGAACCCCCAGACAGCACAAACGACACTTCCAGGAGCCCAGGTTTCCTTATTATGTGAGGCAGCTCCGACTGCCCGGATGGGAAGCATTATTTTAAGCAAAAGAGGCAGGTTGGGAGTGCAGACACAGGAAAGCATGGCAAATGAGAGAAACTTTGATCAAAATTCAAATCCAACTCAGCCTCCAGCTATCTGCTGAGCAGCCTGCATTCTCCTGGAGAGTTTTTTTTCCCCCTTTTTTTAAGAACAGGAACATGAAGAAAGCACTTGGTATGAGGGAGGTCAATAGACGCACTGCATTTCAGAAGTTCAATTTAATCTCATTTTCTCTGGCCTCAGTGATTTGCTTTTCCAGGTCTGGTGGCCCCTTGAGAAACTTTTCATTCTCTCCTTTCAGGTGCTCAGTAATGCAGTCTTAAGAGGACTTTCCACTTTGTGGCCTAATTATGGAAAAATTCATTTCTGAGTGGGCTGTCTGGGCTGCTTTTACACTGATTCCCTCAGCTCTTGAGTCAGGCTCCTGGCAGGGCACCACTTACAGAGAGCTAAAATCTCCCTTTTACAGGTGTTTCATCCCAGGGATGCTGTTCTGGGAATTCAGCAGCTCCTGGAGGGAAGGGCTGTGCCCTGCTGGGACCCCACTGCTCCTTTCCTGCTGCCCCAAGCCCAGCTCCCCCCGGCAAAGTCCCCGTTCCCAAAATGCTCCTGCAAAAACCCCACATTTTAAACAGCTCCCCAAACTGCCTCGCATATGTTGGAAAAAAACCACAATGCAGGCCACGGGTTTAAAATGTGATTACCTTGAGAGGGGAGATGGGCTGGGGGGCCTGCTCTGACATTAGGTTTCGTTATGCTGTGACAATTATTCTACTTTAATGAAGAAGGGAAAAAAACCATTTAAGACGTGTTGAAAATGAACCTGAGCTGCCACCACCCCCAGCTCTGCGAGGTGGGAAACATATTGGAGAATAATCACGAGTGCGGCTGCATGCGTTTCAAGGCAGGAAGCCTTGCAGGGTTTGTGAGACAGAGCAGGAGGTACCTGCTCAGTGCCACTGCTCGGAGCAGCAGCAGCCCAGCGCCGCAAGGACAGCAGCAACGGGCTCGCTTTTGTATTTCCTTCACTGCAGGAACGAGGGAGCACCAGGGAAATCCTCACCCAGCTGATATAAACCCGGCAGGACCAGGGCATTTGTCACCCAGCCCGTGATTGCCTGTGCAGGGGAGCTCCGGCCGCCTCTGAACCCTCACACGGGCGCAAACCCATGAGGAATGAGTCAAGTGGCCATTGATCAGAGCTCTCTGGCTGCAATTTCTTGCTGAACAAGTCCCCGAATCTGCCTTGTGATAGGACGGTGGGGAACGGCTCTGTGCTGGAGCAGGGGGGTTTGGATGGGATATTGGGAAGGAATTGTTCCCTGGGAGGGTGGGAGGGCCTGGAATGGAATTCTCAGAGCAGCTGTGGCTGCCCCATCCCCGGCAGTGCCCAGGTTGGCTTTGAGCACCCTGGGACAGGGGAAGGTGTCCCTGGAACACAGGGGGTGGCACTGGATGGGTTTTAAGGTCCCTTCCCACCCAAACCATTCTGGGACTCTATAAAAGCTGTGCAAGGCAGTATTTCAGTTTTGAGCTATGGCTTTATCCTTGTGGCACTGGCAGCAGGACGAAGGATGGATGTGATCGTGGCTGATGATGTCGTTTTTGTTTGAAAGAGAATTGCTGGGTGTTGGCAATGATTTGGGTTTGTCAACTTTAGTGAACTCTTAGAAGTAGAACAAAAGCAAGGAAAAAACTTCTGCTGTCCTCAAAAAGCAGCAGCTGGTGAGATAGAAAATTCTGCATCAATTGCTAAAAAATTATCACAGATTTTCCTTCTGTTAAATAACCCAAAGTAATTTTAAGAACAAAACCAAAACAAATAGGATTTTATGGGAAAGGAGAAGCCTGGGCTCTATTCCTCTCTTCAAAAACTAATATCCTGTTCTAGGATGGGGAGCAGAAGTGGCTGTGATTGTCCTGGCAATTTAGTTTCTCCTGCAAATGGAGCGAGGAAATGCTGCATCACAAATACAGAAACTCACAAATCACTGACATTTTTGGGAATGAACTCCTAAAATCCCCCAAAATGCTTTCATCTCTAACAGTATCATTTACTCCAGGGGCGTGCAGCCCTCTCCAGGGTACAGCTCCAGGATTTCCAGGAGAAGTAGGTGGTTTTATTCCCACTCTGCAGATTGGGAAATGAGAAAAGGAGAATGGAGGTGCTTTTCTCAGAGAACACTGAATTGAAGGCAGATTTTGCAGCTCAGATTTGCCCTCTTGAGCTGGAACCGCGGTCGCTGTCCAGGGCACAACTTAATTTGGCTTTTCCCTGGAGAACCTGTGCAGTTGCAGATGTGCAGGAGAGATTTGTCCCTGAATTAATCAGATTAAAGCTCTTCACAAGTGACTGATAACAGGGCTAACACAGGGCGGGGGAGTGCAGATGAGAAAGGAGGGTGTTCATTAGGAAGGGCCATCAGTGCTGTGAGAGCACCACCCCTCCATGGCACGGGGGTCTCTGGGAAGTTGGAACTGGCTGTGGGTTGTTCACCTGGAGCTTCTTTAGGCCTTTGTTTTACATTTCCATGGCACGGGAGGAAGGGATCAGGAGGAGTTTCCAGGCCGTGGGCTGGGACCAGCTGGACTCTCTGGATGCTGAACAGAACGTGCTGAAGCAGAGGAGATTGAGGGCTGAGTGAGGACAGAAAGCAATTAAAGTGCTGCAGGTCTGAGCAAGTGATGTGGACCCCCCGTGCCTGTTCTCATTTCCAGCTCTCCTGCCTGGCACAGCTCCTGCTGACCCTCCCCGTGCCCTCCTGTGCTCGTGGTGATGCTGCCGGAGCCCTCCCCTCTATATTAGGAGACACAACTGTGGCTGGGAAATAGGAATGCCATGAAACAAACCCTCCTCAGCTATTCCTGGACCTTCCCTCCTTCCCTCCCCTCGCCCTGACCGCACGATTTGCTGTAGCTGGAGCATCTAATTGATTTTATTTCCCTCTCTCTTGGCCATCCTCGGGTTCCCAGTGCCCTCTGGTTTTTTCTCTCCTTAAGAAAACAAGGAGGCACGAATGGGCGGATAAAAGACTCCAGCCTGGCAGCTCTGTGTGCCTGGATGTTCTCCCGAGAGGCTGCCCAAGGTGGTCCCCACCATGTTTGAATTAAGAGCCCGCACGGTTCCAGCTGTTTGAGAACTGCAGCTGAGCTTGTAGGAGCAACAGGGGGGATGGTTCTTTCCCTCTCCAATTTCCACACTTCACTCCTCCCTCGCCTTCCCGGTGCCCCCGTGCACTCGCACACCTGAGCAAGTACGAGCCTCCCACGGAATCAATATCATGATTTATGCATAAAAGCCCAGAAACCCTGCAAAACAATTGTGCAAGTAATTTTTCATGAACTCGGCTTAAAGCACTTGCCAACAGGCTAAATTACCCTCTTGTTAAGTGTTGTATTTTGTTCTTCCTCCTTTCTTCTGCTCCGTGTATGCCTTAATATTGATAAGTGTTCTCCAGCATGAGGGAACATTTGCATTTTGTGCTCAACACCGCGCGGGTGAGCACATCAAAGGAGCCTTTTGTTCTTCCCCTCTCGCTCGTTCCCTGCCTTTCAGGATTCCGGAGCTCGCTGCGGGTTCTGTGCTGGGGCCCGTCAGCCAGACCCACCCCCGGCACCCCCGAGCCGTTTCCTCAGACACTGCAAATCCTGGGAAAGCCTTTCCCCGGGATACCGGAGCGAGATGTTCGGCTGAGCTTCCCTCTGGTCCCTGCAGCGCTGACTCGGGGCCTTGCCTGCCAGTGGAGAGGCTGCGATCCCCGCTGCAAATCAAATTAATGACACTAATAATTCCTTCCCTTCCTCCTGGCTGCTTGTCGATCTTGGCTGCTCTTTGATTTCGAGGGTCCGGCTCCTCTCAGCCCCACTCTCAGCTCTCTCCCCCAGGCTTTTGGTGCTCAGCTTCACTTGCCAGGCTTGATTTCAGAGATGGAAGAGTGCTCAGCCTGACAGCAGGAGCTGAGTGGTGCACGTGTGACAAAATGCAGACAATTCTCCATTTCCGTGGAATCACAAACCCAGAACGGCTCTGGTTGGAAGGGCCCCTCAAGATCACCCAGTTCCAACCCCCTTGGGCCTTCCACGAGAGATTTCTCTGCACTGCACTTCCCAAAAGCGAACAACCCCAGGTTTGGAAGATTGATTCCCTGCATATCAACACTGGAAATGGACAATTGGATGCGTTGACTCCTTGTCTCAATCTCTGCCAGCCACAAACCCCCACGCCCTCCCCTGGCCCTGCGAGCCCCAGCTGCAGTCCCCAGAGGGAAACAGCGCCGGGAAAGGAGCAGTTATGGGCTGTAATTCAGATAATCTGTCTCTAAAAACGCTACCTATTAAAAAGAATAAGACTTTAACTATCTTCTCTGTCAGAAACCAATTGCTACCGCAACATCAAAGTTCCCCAGCTTAGTTAATGTTTATTTAAATGACCATTTTCCACTGGCAGATAAAAGATTGAAGTGTTTTGTTGCTATTGTTTTTTAAAGCCCTCGAATATGAAGGCGCCTGAAGCCAACATTTGATTCTCATTATGTTATGACATTTTTTTCCCCCTACATAATTTGAATAAGACTCTGCTTAACTCAACAGCTGGAGGGATATGGCTTTTCCTTCACATTTCAGAAAGGGAAGATAGTTCTGCATAACTAAAAAAACCAAAAAAAGCAGTCTGGTGTAGGGAGCAGAGCGCTCATTTTCCCCGAACACCTTTCTGTGGCTCTGGAAACGATCACCCATGGGTTTGATTTAAGCCCAACCACTCAGAATGGGTAATTCCAGAGAAGGAAATGCTGCCCGGGCTGGGTTTAAGGATTTGGAGTAAAGTTCTTCCAGGAATCCCTGCCCTGCTCCTCACCCATGGACCTGCACAGGACCCTGCAAACCCACCCAGCAAAGCTCCCTCAGCTCCATCAGCATCCCGGTAAATCCAGCCCTGCACACGGTTTGGTGGGGAACACCGTGGTGCTGCTGGGCTGAGATGATCCCAGAGGGCTTTTCCAACCTTAAGGACTGCAGGATTCTGATTGAGGCTGGAGTGCTCAGTAGCCCAAACCTCGCCCTTCATCCCATGTTTCAAAAGAGCATCAGGTCCTTGCAAAGTCCGGCCCTCAGTGGGACACAAATGGATTTTATCCTCCCCAAGGCAGCAGCGCTTTTAAACGGGGATTTCTGGGGCACTTTGGATTTTCTTCCCGCCCTCCTCATCCCTGAACCACAAAGCGCTGCTGCCTCCCTGATCATATGCAAGTTGAAATGAAAGTCAGATTTGATTCAAGTTTCCTTAAATCTTCCTTCTTACTGCTCCTCTGGGCACATTATTGAAACTCCAGAAACTCTTCCTCATTTAAGGAGTTAATGAGAGTCATTTTAAACCCTGGGAACACACTCAGGGCTCACCTGCTCTTCACAAATGAATTTCCAAGGTCTCCCAAGCAGCTCTGCTCTGGAACATATTTCGGCAGAGGTTTTTCCACGAGGGTTTGCTGAATTCCTGCACTCCATGCCCTGGCATTCCTGCACTCCATGCCCTGGCATTCCGGCACTTTATTGTGCTCTGTGCAAACTCACATCTCTCAAAGTTCGCCTGGTCCTTGGGAAGGTCACTCCTGGCTGCCATTTCCAGCTCGTTCCATGGGCTTGGAAAGTGTCAGAAGTGGAACTGAGAGTGCACATTATTTTTACCCGAATTTATCTGAGCCTCCCAGCCAGGCTGGGTGCAGGGATGGACGTCCCTCATCTGTTTATGGTCTGTCTGAGCCACTGGCTCAGAACAAAGGGGTCAGCAGCCATCATTTCCTTGACCTCTGAATTGCTAAACTCCTCTCACTTCTGACTGTCTCACGCTGCTTCCAAAAATATAAAAGGTTTCATCCTAAATCCTTAGCAGGGCAAGAAGGAAATCTATCCCCAGGGGAGGAAAGGCAGCAAAGGAGAAAATAAACTCTCAGATTAAATTCTAAAATTGCTTTATTAACACTTTTTTCTGTTTAAAGCTTAGGTCCCCCATGAACATACACATCCTGAAACCTTTCTCTTTCTTAATAGCACTCTCATTTAAACCCCAATAAAAAGATGTTGAGGGGAGAATGAAAGTGTCTCTAATTTCCCCTAGCCTCTTGCAGAATTGCTATGGAAACCACAAATGCCATATTTCAGTGGTCATTCAGCATCCTCATGGCCACGGCGTTATTTCCCATTGCAGAGGCTGCATTGCAGGCAGGCTGCTCCCGAAAAACCTCCTTGGAAAGACTCCGGTTTAGCCCCAGAGCTGGATTCTGGTGGTCACTCACAGGAGCACAGGGACACCCTGGTCCTTGGGCACCGCCTGCCCCAGGTGCCCTCAGGGGTCACAGCCTGGACCTCTGTCTGGGGATGATTTCCTGCCAAAGGGGGATAATGGACACCTGGGATGGTGGGAGGTGTCCCTGCCCAGGCAGGGGTGGGCCTGGATGAGCTTCAAGGTCCTTCCCAGCCCCAGCCATCCTGGTTTTCCTGGAATTTCCCGGACTCCTGGAATTCCGGGATTCCCTGGCAGGTTCCTGAGCACAACCACCTGCCCCTGCCAACTGCCAGCCCACAGCCCTCTCCAGCCTCCACGCATCCCACAGCGTGTGTTTATCCAGCCTTTATTTCCACGGGCTCTGTGTACCCTACACACATCATTGACAGTGATTAATGCCTTTCACAGTTTGATTCCATAGAAATTGCCTATGCCAAAAGCTCGGTGTATTTCCTTAAACAAATCAAGCTCAATAAATATTAATGCACCGTGGCCTCGCCGTACGGCACGTTGGGATCTTGTAGCTGGTGATCTGAATGGCTGATAAAATTGCATTTCAATATTTTATGCAGGAAGGGCCCTGTAACTAAGGCAGCTGTGCACAGGCACTGGGGCAGCTCTGCTCCAGGCAGTCCCACGCTGGCACTGCACCCCCAGAGTCCCCTCCTAAGGTTCCCCAGCTCTTCCAGGGCTTTCTCCATCCATCCTTCCCTTCCTCTTGATGCTTCTCGTGTGAGCCAAAAAACATCTCACAGCTGTGCCTTCAGAGAGCAAAACTCCTCTGCTCTGGGCAGGAAATCTGGGGTGGATCCAGAGCCAGGACAGGCACAGTTCTCCCAGGGCTCCCATTCCCTTTTCCCTGCCCCAGCCTCTCCTCAGCCCGCTGAGGGGCTGGAATTGTGCGCTATGGGCAGCAGCTCCTGGTGTGGAGCCAGGCTTTTCCTTTCAGGGTTTGCATTACCCTGGCAGAGCTCCCCGGGACTCGGCCCTTTCCCCTTCTCTGCTGGGATGCTGGGGAAGCAGCAGGGGACAGGGCTGGGGAAGCAAGGAATGTTTCTTGGGGAATAACACCTGGCAAGGGATTTCAAAGGCTTGAACTCAGTGGATTTCCCTGGATCTCAGAGTCACAGGCTCGATTGCAGCTTTCTGACTAGTCCTCGATATCCTAAAAGGAGGATTTTAGATGAGTCTGAGCACGGTCCCCGTCTCTCAGGGTGTGGGAACAGGACATGTGCAGCTCTGCTCCCGTGTTATCCCCAAAATGTTCTCCCCATGTGCTCTGCAATCCCTCTCTCTGCCTTTAATTTCAGCTCCATGTCGAGGATTTTCCCCTCTGTGATATATTAATTTCAAATATTGACTCACCAGATTCTGTGATTGATAGAACTCAAACATATTAGTCTTATTACATCCCATATACTTTAATTAACTTCAGCAGGTGATGTTAATCAACTTGAAGGCTGAAATGTGGAGCAGCTAAATAAATGAAAGGGAGGTGGAAAAATATCTCCTGCATTATCTGCCGGTGTGGATGGCTCCTGATCCAAAGCCAGGCACATTTAGAAGGGTTTTTTTTGAACTCAAACCTGTGTGGGGGACATTTGATAGCAATTCCTTCATTTAAGTTAAAAGAGATGTTCAGAGCCTACAGTATTCTGATCAGGGTAAGAAAAACATTGGAAGAAAATATTATTTAAATTTTTTTTTTTTTTTGGGGGGGGGAGGTTTGTTGTGTATGTTGGGGGTTTTTTTGGTTTTTTTTTTTTGTTGTTTTTTGTTTTTTTTTGTTCTAAATGAGACATTTCTCCTCTGGACAATTTACCCACTGCTGGGGAGCTCAGTTCAGTAGGCACTGAGGCCGTTTCCCAGTGAGCCCCGTGTCAGTACCAGCACTAACTCTGCCTCCTTGCACAGCTGATACGGCCACGATAACATCAAATCCTGCTCCGAGAAGCACTTTATATGCAAAGATGTAACGTGACAAATGTCCAATATGTTATGCAAATAGAATCGGCTGCTGCCGAGCCTGCAAAACATGGAAATATCCTCCGCAATTTGTTTCAATTTCCCCAGCCCTTGTACCCATGCAATATTTAGTGGTGTCTGTAAGACGCTGTGTCAGGAGCACCGCCCGGACCCTGCACGGGGCACTCCAGGGAGCTGCTGCTCCCATCAGTGAGGAGCAACAGGGCTGAGCAGCAGCTGCTCCTGCACACGGATCTGCAGCCCCTGCCGGGCTGGGAGCTGGCAGCTGCTCCTGCACGGAGCCCTCGCCCGGCCCGGGAATGCTGCTCCTGCCACGCTTCCCTCCACAAACGATATCCCTCAGATATCCCTCAGATACCCCTCATCGTGGCACCGCGCTCGGCTCCGTTAGGAAAACAGAGACAGAAAATGTTACACGCAATCACACCGGAGCAGAGATGGGCTGGGGGGGAAGGGGCCTGAAACTCGTCTGGTTCCATGGGCAGGGACAACTTCCTCTGTCCCAGGCTGCTCCATGCCCTGTCCAGCCTGGCCTGGGACACTGCCAGGGATGGGGTGGCCACAGCCCCATGGATGCGACTCTCAGACGTGAATCAGGGCCAGGAGGCTCAGTGGGGACGGGACTGAGCAGGGGTTTGGGCTGTGAGGATTCACTGCCCCGTCCATCCGACCCCAAACATGGCTCCCTCTCTCCAGCCGTGCCAAGGGCACGCATGGAACCACCGCCCTGGGGACGTGGTGGCACCTGGCTCGCCCTTCCCGCACATCCCACAGCCCAAGGGGACAGTCTCTGTGTCTCCAAGGACAGTCCCGGTGTCCCCAAGGCCTCGGGAGCCTCTTCCATGGGCTGGGACTGGGTGATTCCCAGAGAGTCTCTTGATGTGCTGGCATCACCTTTGTCACCCAGGGAACCCTCCCTGCTCCCTCCGCAGCCTTTGGCTGCCTGGCTTTTTATAGAATATTAATTTATGGAACAAAGGCTGCCTTTTCCTATGTGTATTGAGAGCATCTGGCACTAATTATGAGTCAGGCTTCAAAGTGCTTAAATACTATCAATGCAAACCAAAACTGCCAAAAATCTTTTTCCCCCTCTCTCTCTGCAGCTGGGTGAAATTCTGCCATCTTGTTATCAGAAATGACCTTGGGTTTGACTTTGGGATTTACTTGACAGGAATTTCATGGTGTAAACCCAAAGTTTTATATCCTTTGAGAGCACCACATGAAATGTTCAGCTCTGCATGTAAAACATGTGCCCACCCTTCTCCTGATCAATTTGCCTGGCAGCATTAGAAGCTGCCAGGATTCCAGCCAGGTTTAGCTTCAGACCCAAAGATAAAACCATTCCCCAGGTTTGACCAAACTTTTTTGTTTTTTCTTAATCATGAAAATCAATGAAATACAATTGATTTTTACCGGCATAAATCATAAGTGGCTCTTAGAGCTCGGGGAGTACAGTCAGTCTTGGTAATGAGACTGAAAGATCTCCTCTTTGTTTTGCTCCACGAGCTGTTTGTCATGTTCAAGAGGCTGCTGTGAATGACTCACTTCACTTTGAAGAGAGATTTATTTTTGTAAGCCATTATTCCTTTCCTTGCTAAGACACAAAGGCATATCCCCCACACTCACATCATGGTGGTGTAATCCCATTTCTTGTTTTCACTGCAAAGGGCGCAGGCCTGGAGTCCCTGTCCCTTTTCCCCATGTCCTGGCTGGCTGGGTTGGGTTTCTCCATGGGACAAACCCTGGCAGGAATTTTGGGTTCAGCACATCACTGGGAGTGCTGGGATGAATTATTCCCCCATGAGGAGAGGAGCAGGCAATACTGGCACAGAGGAGAGCCTCTTTTCCTCTCCAGTGATAGAGTTTATTGTGTTCCAAAAGAAACAGATGCTTTCCCAGGTATTTATCCCAGGGTTTTCCCTCCCAGCTGGTTTTAGGGCACTCCCTGGGGCTGAGTTTGCTTAGGGCAGGCTGGGCTGCAGGTCCTGCTCCTCACTGCCACCCTGGCCCTGCTTTTATGGCTTGGCTTCGTCACAGCCCCTGCAGAGCCCTGGGCTGCGCTGGGTTTAGGGCTCCACATCACGGAGCCACCTGGGTGATGTCACTGGTGATGTCACTGCCCAATCACCTGGGTGATGTCACTGGTGATGTCACTGCCCAATCACCTGGGTGATGTCACTGGTGATGTCACTGCCCAGTCACCTGGGTGACATCACTGCCCAGCAGGGACAGGAGCAGGGACTTTTGTCACAGTGAGAGCTGCAGGAGCCGGCTCTTCTTTTGAAATCCATTGATATAAAAAGTAATATCCACCTTGTCTGGGCTCTTCTTCTTGACAGTGACTTATAACTGATGTTCCAAAAAAATATGCAAAAATTCCTGCAATGTCTCCAGCCTGTCAGCAATATATGCAAGCAAATTGCTTCCTGACCTCCATCATTTCATAACCTGAAGCATGAGGGCTCCTAATCTCAGCAACTGTGTGTGCTCCAGCTCCTGGAGCTGCAGATCCTCATCTTATTATTATGGACAGATTGGATGCCAAATAGTTATAACTTAATTTAAATGTCCATTCTAATCTTTACTCTTTACTTCCTCCCTAGTTTTTATTGAAGTAAACAATCTATTTGCAAAATGAAATGCTTAAAATAAGAAGGTTGGTTTTTTGGGTTTTTTTTGGTTGTTTTTTTTTTTTTTCTAGTGGGGAAATTCAGGCCTGGAATTATTTACATTAGCTGGTCAGAAATTGGTAGCTGGTTTACTTGAGAAGTTAAAAGCTTTTGAGACAGCTTTCTGTTCCTGCAGAACATAAATGTAAGAACAGAGATCAGTTTGTTTTAATGCTCTGTTGACACAAACTGATGTTCTTATGGCTCTGTGCTAATGGAGAGTTTGTTAGAGGTGTACATTTAATTTTAGCTGCCTGTTTGCTCGGGGGTTTATGTTTGTCTCCACTCCACACATCGTTTGCAGCACCATCCCCACTCTGCATCCCAGCTTTGGGCCATTCCTGTCACATTTATCCATCTTCCTGCCTGCTCCACACCTTCTTTGGGACCACATTCCCCCCTTTTCCGTCCTGCTGCCTGCTCAGGTGCTCCCTGCCTGAGGTTCAGCTCCCGTTCCAGTTAGGGAGGAACCTCCACATTGATTTCTGTGTTGCTCTGATCAATATTTATGTGCATTAATGTTTTTTCTAGTGTCTAACCAGAAAGGACACGGATCTTCAGCCTGCTCCCGCTTTAATTCGCCTGTTAAGGAATCTTTACTGTGTGTTGGTTGGATGTTGAGCAAACCATGGGAATTTTGGATCAGCAGAGCTGAATAAATCTCCCCCCAGACGTTCCTCCTTTCCATTTTTCTAATCAGGACTGTTGTCATCTGCTCTGACAGATTATTAATGCTACACACAAGCACGTAATAGAGATTGTGTTTTTCCATTCAGGGATTTTTGTCCTGATAAACAGCCTGGCAGAGACAAGTTACCCCAGTCCCTGCACGAATGGTGGGAGTTTAAACGCAGCCAAATCCTTGAGAGCCGCTGGCCCTGGGCCAGGAGCCCTCTGTCATCGCTCTTGGCTCCTCCTCTGCAATCCATCACCACTGACCCATCACCCTGGCAGCTACCAGAAGAAATCTGGCATCTGGTGCCTGTTTTTATCCCAGCTCAGGTTCTGGTTTCTTTCCTTTATCTCCTTGTCTGGCTCAAAGCTGCTCAAGCAAAGAAGGATCTCTCTGTTGAATTCAACAAGCTTCATATTTGGCTTTTTTCCCCTTAGATATGTCCTGGTCCTGATTATTTTTTATGTTCCTTTGTGTAAGGAAATAAAAATTAACCTTCTCTGTGTTTTCTCTATCTCTTGGCTTCATCTCTTCCGTATGTTGTTACTGATTATACATTTCTAGCTCCTTATCTCAGATATTCCTCCTCCTCAGCACTTCTCAAACCATGAGGAGAAGGCTGGGAAGGGATGAGATGTGGAGCATTTCCCAGCTGGGTCAGCAGCTCAGGTAACCCAGTTCAGTGAGGATCACGAGGTGTAGAAATCTCAGCTTTTGGGTGATGTGGACCAGGGCTCCAGACCCCACCGAGACCCAGAGGGGATGATTTAGGTTGTAAGATGGGAGTGCAGAATTCCAGCAGGACATGAGGTCCTGGCAGGGCTTGGTTTGGGCAGCAGCAGGCTCTCTGGAACAGCTCTGGAGACCGACCCTGCTCCTGCAGTGAGGATGAAAACAGACCATGAAGTGTGTGGGAAGCACAAAATGCGGGTGGGGAGGTCAGGCGTGCGTGCTCAGGGTCAGAGCCAGGTGCGGCTCCTGGCACTGCAGCTCCTTCCGGGGAGCTGTTGCTTCCCACCAGGGCTAAAACCACAGGAAAACCCAGGCTTTGGGAGCTGTTGTGGCTGCAGGAGGCTCTGAGAGAGAGCAGAGAGGCTCCAGCACCAGCCCATGGACAGAGACTGCGAGTACAAAGTCCCAGGGCTGCGTTCTCTGCTGAGATACAGAAGCTGCTGCTGTAAATTATTCATTCGTTTGCCAGAGTTTGTTTGGGTTTTATTTAGTTTGACATGGTCTAGAAGTTGGAGTAATTTTCTAACTCACTGAATGATCTTTTTTTACTCTCCTAAGCACCTTCTCCGTCACATGAAAACAATTTTCAATCAAGACTACAAAGCACCCACTCATAGCCGATGGACTTTATTCCCTGTGAATGCCATTCGCAGCTCTGGATATATTTCATTTAAATACATTTGCATGGGGAGGCCAGAGCAGCCTTTGACTTGGGGTGAACCAAACTCCTTCCTATGCAGATACTGACAAAAGGGAGTCACCCAGCACAGCCGGGTTAAAGACTCCTTTGCACCACGGTGTGTGCTGTGAAATGCCATTTCTGCCTCTCTCTTCCTCACCTTTCCTTTGTTTTAATAGAAAGGAGTTTCAGTGAAGCATTTGGGGGAATTTCAGGGTGGTTTTTGCTCATCCCAAGCCCTGCTGAGTGCACAGAGCTGCGGAGGGAAGGGCCCTGCTGGCAGTGACAGCCGGTGAGCCGGGCACGGCCCCTTCCCTGGGCCAGCCGGGCAGAACGAAGCGCCAGAACGCTTTGCAGAAATTTATTGCGTTCTCAATAAATTTTAATAACTCATTTCCTTACCAGATCTGGGTCGTTTATGACACAACCAGCCCAAAAATTCCCATCAAACACCTTGCGTTTCCCTGCTCCCAGGGAAGTCCCTGTCCCCTGGAATTCATGGAGTGAGTGGCTGGGTCAGTGCAGCCTGTCCTGCTGAGGTGCTCACTCCGTTTCCCCTGGCAATAATCCCCTCATTAACCTGCTGCTGCCCTGGCTCAGGATGTCACATCTCCCTGGAGGATGACATTCTTCTTTCGCAAAAGAAAAAGGAAAGACAAGGCTGGCCCTTCAAGAGTGATTTTTAATTATTTCCAGATCTTCTGGATCATTAGGAAGATGAAAGATGGCATCGGTTAAGATGCAGGGCACAGTGATATAATGTAATTGATTTTTACATATATTTAACTGATGATTCATAAAATGGGATCTGACTGGAGCCGCACAGCCTCAAGTGCAGCCCAAACATGAAAGGTCCAGACTCAGAATGGAGAGATCCCTGGCTCTGCTCTGCTGGAGGTGGGAGCCTGAGGACAGAGTTCCTGACATCCCTCAGCATTATCCCTGTTTATAGAGATTTAAACCTCTGGCTGGAGGCTCCTGGTGCTGGTGGTGCCAGGGGCTCCCACGGACACCAGAGAAATGGGATATGAGGGAGCAGCCTGGGGAGTCACTGACATCAGGGGCTGGTGAGGCTGGGATGTCACCTGTGGAGCCTNTGAAGGAGACCAGGGCTAGATGGGATACTGGGAAGGAATTGTTCCCTGGGAGGATGGGGAGGCCCTGGAATGGAATGGAATTCGCAGGGGAGCTGTGACTGCCCCTGGATCCCTGGAAGGTTCCAAGGCCAGGCTGTCCCACCACCCTGGGACAGTGGAAGGTGTCCCTGCCCAGGGCAGGGGTGGCACTGGCAGATCCTGCCCTGGGGAAAGAGGTGCCAGCCCTGAAGGTCCCCCAGTGCTGGGGGACACTGGGCAGGGATGGAGGCTGCAGGAATCTGACCCTCAGGGACTGTCTGGGGACTCTGAGGATGAGATCTGACAGCCAGCCTGAAATCCTGAGCAACTCCTCCTCACCTGTGAGCTGGGCCAGGCTTGGAGAGCTTCAGTTTCTCATTTCAGGGATTTATATTGATTGCCTGAAGAATTATACACACACACGCAGGGCACAGGAAAATCAGAGCCAACTTTTCCCAAACAGTCATATCCCAAAGGACTGGGAAGGATTGATTTTCACACGTTTGGCTTTTAAGCTGTTCACATCTCAATCCA
This sequence comes from Oreocharis arfaki, assembly GCA_013398015.1. Lineage (NCBI taxonomy): Eukaryota > Metazoa > Chordata > Aves > Passeriformes > Paramythiidae > Oreocharis > Oreocharis arfaki. The sequence continues at coordinate 215,069 of VZRR01002346.1, read as the reverse complement.
GACAATTTTCTTTCCAGAGAGTCCACTACAGTCTACTTAATTGTATTTTCTAACCCAGCACTGGAAGAGATTTGTTGGCTTTACTGTCCAAAGAAGACACAAATCTTTTCTTCCATTTTTTTTCCTTGAGTCCATAATACAGTGAGGGAATTTCTAACCCTAAAAGCAATAAAATATCAAATTGTTCAGTGCAACACCACGGGGGAAAGATTCCTTCATGGAGGAATGTAAAGACTTGGAAAGGAGGACCTGGCTGTATATTTTTATTTATTTTCTTTATTGGGTAGCAATTACTCTGAGTGTAACTTTCCAATTTGGCCAGGACAGTGGGTGAGCTCTGATCCTGCACTTCATGTAATCACTTGGAGAAACAACCCCAGAATGGGCTCTCAAAAGGAACTCTTTTGTATATTTTATTTGGCTCCAAGTTTAATAGTTGGAAATGTTGTAGTCTACCAGGTCAGGTGTTCCAGGGACATCTTGTAAATTGGGGTAAGAGCACAGGTTTGCAACTCCTGTCCAGGTTTGCTGGTTTATTTAAGAACACAGTTGTGTAATTCCTATCCAAGCTTGCTGGATTACTCAAGGTTCAGATGCCGCAAAATAATAGGTTAAAATATGTGGCTTTATTTGCCAGATGCTAATTCAGAGCCTCACTTACCGTGAAACTTTCTTCCTATTTATTTATTCAGCACAACCAAAATTCCTTTTGCTCAGGATATTTTACTGGCCATGCCCCACGCTAGACCTTCTCTAAATTTTCCTAACTGACCGAAGAATCCCATTCCATGTCCCAAACCCCCTCTGTACAACAACACCAAAAGTGAAGTTTCAGCCCAGTCTGTCTCTAAAAACCCCTTGGGGAAGGAAAAGTGGGGAGCCCTGAGCAAACAGGGCTCGACCCTTGAACGCAGCCCACGGAGCTGGAACAACGTTTCCTGCCAGCCGCTGTTTATCCCATCCCAGCAAAACAAGCAAATAAACTGCCCGTGGTGCTTGGAAACTTCATCCTCTGTAATATTCCTGTAATGGAATGCTTTTAGAGAGGGGCCATAAAAATAAATTGAAAACTGCTTTTTGTGCTGCTGCAGCTGGCACAGGCCCTGTCTGAGACAACGCGGAGCTGAACGGAGCATCCCTGCTTTTATTGCCCAGAATAAAGCGACAGGTCTCGGGATTGTGTAAATTAACTTTAAAAATGGACTTTTTTAGAAGCTCTCTGTGTTAATTCTGAGCAGTATAATTACAGGGCTCTTTATAATTTAGGTTAGGCACCAATTAGCTGCTCCTGAGACTCCAGAAAGATCGTTCCTCCCTTGCCATGTGGGACTGGCTCTGCTCTGGATTTATCCCCTCGAAGCCATAAAGAGAAATCACTCAGAACTGAGTGAAGGAGCTGTTTGTGGGCTTGGCTTTGCTTTAAGTACATTTGCTGCTGTCACAGGAAATGCAAATTCGTGAGCAGGCTCTTGCATCACAAACCAGAGAGCATCAAGTGGTTGGGAGGTTCTTGGGAGCCATCAGAGATTGCAGCCCCCCTGCTGTCCCTGGGTCACTCTGTCCCTGGGTCACTCTGTCCTGTCCACCACTTGATCCCCTTTCCCTCGTGCCCCGTTCCCACCCTGATCCAAGGATTTGCACTCAGCCTGAGCCCCAGGACTGCTGCCCATCAGTGTCACCCTGACCCTTGCCTGTTCCAGCAGAGCCACTCCATGGATTCCCCTGGGATGCAGGATATAAAAAACATATTTAAACAATTCCTAAATTTATATAATTTAAATAATTTTATATAATTTAAATAATAAAAAATATAATTTATTTTAAAAATTTGAAAGATACCCCATTTTTCCCCAGGTTCTGTGTGTTAGAAACCCCAAGAGCGGGTGTGTCTCTTAAGTGGTTCTGTGAGGAGTTAGGGTCAGTTCTACAGAAGTTCTCTTGAGCAATTACTTGCTCTGACACTGTTTTGCACGTTCTATGGAAAGATCTGTGTGTGGGCTGCAGGATGCTCTGACCCAGCGGGTTCAGAGCTAGCCCAGCTTATCCCTGAAAAAAATTAAAACCAGCTCTTATTGTAGTGGCTGTAGGAAGATAGAGGATTCCTCATTGCTGCTCATATTCCCTAATTTTAAAGCCAGGTTTTTAGCTGGTATAAATTAATTACATCCCTTCCCTATTAAATTTCTCTGAATTTTCTGCCCTGCAGCTGCAGCCTGTTACTCTGCTGTATCAGGGACCCAACCCAGACAATCGAAAAGGGGCACAGCCAGTGGACAGGAGCATGACCCTGCTTGAAGTCACTTTGCAAATGGAGCCTTCAGTCTTCAAATTTCCCTTTAGAAGCTCCTAATGAGTAAAATATGGGATGTAGCCCAAGGAAACTGCAGCACCACCACCAAATTCTGACCACTTCCTTCACTAAGCAGCTGCATTGTGATTTATTTTCCTTGCTTCATGCTCGATAGTTCTTGGTGATAATCTAAATTTGTGTCCTTGGCTGAATTCTAACTAAAAAATGTTTTCCATTCCTGTTAAGGGAGCTGCTCCCTCCCTGCAATGCAGGGCTCTCCTGGGCAGGATTGCCTGCCTGGTTAATACACAGCAGCCCTGGACAGGAAGGGACCAGTCTCTCATCAATCCATGACTGAGCAGCCCAAGGCTTTGATGGTGTCTTTGTCCTCAAGGTCACCAGTTCAAATAGAACAAAAGCTGCAAGGTGACCTTGGCACCACTGGATGGCTCTTTGACAGAGAGCAGGTTTGGACGGGATGCTGGGAAGGAATCCTTCCCTGTGAGGGTGGGCAGGCCCTGGCACACGGTGCCCAGAGCAGCTGTGGCTGCCCCTGGATCCCTGGCAGTGCCCCAGGCCAGGCTGGACGGGGCTTGGAGCACCCTGGGACAGTGGGAGGTGTCTCTGGTGTTGCAGGCAGAACTTGTGCAGGATGAGTTTGAAACCCAGGGATACTGTCCAAGGACAAAGCAGTCTGACCTAAATTCCCCTATGTGATGGCAGGGCCTGCAGTAATGAATTCTGTCTTATCTGCGTGATGGGGTTATGATTTGCAGACATCAAAATCCGTAATTCAGTGAATGCTGCTCTGAACCGGGGAGGGCGGCTAAATAAATAAATAAAATTTGTCAATGCAGAATAATGTGCTTGCACATGGTTAGCAAGAGCCAGGCAACTGTATATCACAGGCAAGAATAATGTCAGGTTTTGGAATCAGATAAATTGCAAATAACAATGCAGAAAGCAACTGAACCTTGAGGAATATCCGCAGCCAGGCTGGGATGAGGTGCCTGCAAAAAGCCTTTGTTTGGAAGGGAGAAATAGAGACCAATAAGACAGAGGGTAAAAAAAATGGGGAGGGAGCAGCAGGGCCATAAAGCTGTGATCAAGTGCAGGAGAGATGATAAAAGGCCATGGACAGCCCAGGAAAAATATTAAGAAGCAATAAAATGCAGCATCAGTGGCGATAAGATGATAATTTGTTATTCTCAGCAGAGCCATTTGTGCACTGAGGCTCTTCCTGGACTCAGAGCTGAGCTGGGTTGTGCCTTGGGGCTTGGAGCACCCTTTCCACTCTGGGCAGAGATTTCCACCCTGGGCAGTGATTTCCGCCTTGGCAGAGCAGCAGGAACCCCCTGAGCAGGCAGTGAGAGTTCTGTGTGTGTGTCTGGGGGGACGGAGTTGAGTCCTGGCAAAGCTTCAGCCTGTCCCTGGAAGGGCTGGAGGGGTTTCCAAACTGCTCTGGCTGGCCAGGAGCTGTGAGTTCCTGACTCCGGTGTAACTGAGACTCAGACTCCCTTTTCCCAAGGAAGAATGGCTCAGCAGGGATCTGGGAAGGAGATGCTCCGTGATAGAGGGCCAGAGATCAATACTGATCCTCTCAGGAGAGGGCCAGCACATCCCACACCAGCCCTGGAGTCAGGAAAGGATCTGGAGGGGTTTTTGGGTGCCCTGGTGCCAGCTGCCGTGGGCACACACATTTTCCGCCCCGGGCACACATTCTCTTGGCTCCAGGTGTCAGGATGAAGCTCAGCCACGTTCACACCTCCACGTTTAAGGCACCTTTGGCTCAGAATAAATGAAAATGTCACTGGGCTGGGCTGGGTTGACCTTCAGAGGAGTGATGTGGGTCTGAGCACTGGGCAGGCTCACAGGGGCAGGTGGGGGCAAATCCCTGCTCTCCACAGGGCACAGGGCCCCTGGGATGTGGGAACCAGCCTGGGGGATGCAGGAACACCGGCTGGAGAGGCTGGAAGTGCTTCTGGGACAGGGAGGGGAGGCAGCTGCATGGAGTTATCTCCCAGCTCCATCTCTGCATCCCTAAATGGCACAGACATTGTTCAGCAGTTTTCAAAGATGCTGATAACAATGATACACATCCCTGGCACTTATTAAGCTGATGGCTTTTAAACATTAAATCCCAGCTATAATTAAATTAACTGAAATTGGTTTTATTAAAAAAAAAAAAGAAAAGGGATTCTAAGCGCTCCTCAGTAGCATTTAAAAGGTGAGGGAATTGCCTGCAGGCCCAAATAAGCATTGCTGCAGATTGCAGCCAGGACTAATTCGATAGCTAATGACTGAAGTTGTAGTCAGGGGACCACAGGGGAGGGGGGGGACGAGGGAGGAGGGACAAACTTCATCCCTGGGGAGGACTCTGGTGCTGTGGCTGTTTTTCCTGGAAAGGGATTCTAGGCCATCCTCTTGCAAAGCCAAGGAATTATCTGCAGGATGACATGATCATCCTGTTAATCAGGAAGTGATTTCTTGTTAAAGGTTTCAGTTCCAGAGTTGGATACAGCCCTGCAGCACCGATTTCTGCAGCCTGCCCTGGGTTGATATTCTCAGTTTGATGGGCTCATCAGGGGTTGATGTCCACCAGGGAAGGAAAAAAAATGAGCTTTTAGTGCCTCCAAGACTTTCTCACCCTCTGTCCCACAGGCAGCTTTTGGGAGGGAAGGAGGGAGCATGGAAATGGTGGCAAGCAAAGAGCTTTGGCCCGGCTGAGCTCGAGTCCAGGAGCCCCTTGTGCCTTCGTGAAACGCTGCTGTTCCCTGCCTGCTTTCCAGGCACCGGGAATGCCGCTGGATACAACCCCACAGCAACGGGGAAGGGATTCCCCCCCTCCCAGCACAGAGGGGGTGCCCAGGAGTGGATTTCCAGAGGCTCTGGGGAAGGGGAGGCCGTGCCGGGGTCTCTGCTGACCTCGGTCCGGGGGTACTGAGCGCCAGGGCAGGCAGCCGGGAACCCTCAGGAGCCCAAAAATGCGTTTTTAAAGAGAAGAGCTGAGGGAAATGACAAACGGAGTCCCACAGACTCTGACCCCGCTCGCTGCTCTGTATTTAAATCCACTGTTCTAGCCTGGGGCACCCTTGAATAATTGCTGTTGACGAGCGGCTGTGACGTGCTCCTGATGCTCCACGAGGCACAGCACGGCTGGGTGATGCCGGCAGGGCTCCGAGCTGCCCCTGACGAGCCCACCCGGCCAGGGGGAACCTCCCCTGGTGGGGTTTGGGAGGACAAAGCCCTGGGCCCCCTCCCCGTGGCCCTCTGTGCCGTCTCCAGGGTGCCAGCCCCACGCCTGCCCTGAGGCACATGGTCCCTCCTGGTCCCTCAGACAGCTCCAGCCCCTTTTCCTGCAAACTATTCTACACTGGGGAAAACACCCAGCAGCTCCCAGCCCTCCTCTCTGAAGGAATTGGTGCTTGTTTCCACTCCAGCAGCATCATTTACCTGGGAGGGGACAGCTCTGGGAGAGGCCAAATAACACATTTTTTATAGGGGAAATGATAGCTTGGGTTCAACAGGCCCCTCCTGGACAGGTTGGTTCTCATGCCAAGAAACCAGCTGTGTCCTGGTGACATCCCTGGGTCCTGGTGACACCTCTGGGTGCTCAGAGTGTGGTGGGAACCTCACTCATGTAGCAAAGATCCATGGCATTTAGGAATTTCAGGACAGAGCAGGGAAAGCTCGAGCTGTGCCTGAAGCTGAGCATCCAGGGGGAAGGGATGTGCTCGGGGATGAACTCCTTTAATTCCTCTGGGACCTCTGTGCTGCAGCAGCCCCAGGTTTGTGTCTCTGACAGGGTGAGTTCAGTCCTTGCTGGAGCAGAAAACACCAGTGAGTGTCAGACCCTGCTCTCAGCTCGTGGCAGAGGTTCTGAGCTCAGCACAGGCTCCTGTCAGATCCCTCTGCCACCATCCCCTCTGCAGGAACTCCTTCTGAAAGACACAGAACATTTCTGTCCTGGCTTTGAAGATCTGATTAAAGCCTGTTCTGTTTTGAAGGAATTGAAGATATACTTGTTCATTTAATAGATGGCTTCCTCTGGCTGCAGCATTCGCCCTTGTTAGGCACATCATTCAAAAATTATCTATTGTGGCTGAAAAAATAATTCTGAGACATCTGGATTGGTGCTAATAACTGTGAGCAGCAAGGCTTTCATTTCCTTCATCCTTCATTACCGCCGTGTCCCAAGCAGCAGTCCTGCCTTAATGAGGGCTTGTTCCTCCTGTCAGGACGTGGGTCACAGGGAGATGTGGCACTACAAGAGGGCATTTTCCTGATTTTCCTGGGTGAAGCTGTCCACTGCTGACAGCCCTGCAGGAGCACGGCGAGCTGGCTCTCAGTCCTGCAGCTTTATAGCAAATCTAGCACTGACAAAGAGGATTTTTTCTTCTCCTCCCACTTTCTGAATTCCTTTCCTGGCTGGAGCTTGGAGCCACCGGGGAGGGCAGGAAGGACAGGCAGAGGGACAGACACACAGGCAGGCGAGGCCATCCCAGACCCCAGCCCTGTTCCAGCACAGGCTGAAGTACTTTTGTTTCCCAGTGAAAGTCAGGAGTGAGGAAAGCTTGGAAATCTCACCCCTGCATGCCCCATCCCATCCGCCTCAGACCCCCCGTGGGATAACTCCCCCTAATTCATCACAAGGAAAACACTGCAAGGTTCAATCATTCAGCATTGGGAGAGCACTGTGATAGCCAGGGCGCCACGTACCTGCTAATTAACAGCAGCTCTGTTTGAGCCATTGATCATTAATGTACATTTTGTGTCCCAGGGTGTGTTTGACAACACAGGCAAGGGAAGGATGGCTGGGCTCTGGGAAAAGGACAGGGAACACAAATCTCTGTCTCAGGGAGTGACCTCAGGTGGCTGAACCCCCCAGGATTTCTCTTTTCTCTTCCTTCCCAGATTAACCTCCCTGCCCTCCCTGTGCTGAGCAGGCTGGGGCTGCTGCAGGAAGGCAGAGACAGAAAATCCTCTCTGGAGGCACGAGGTGAAAATGCTCTGAAGTCGATAAAGGTGCCCCATATAAATCTGGAAATGTGACCCAAGAAATTCAAAATGAGGGGGATTTCTGGGTTGTTTTTAATCCCTATTGAACAAGTTGATTTTGCTCCTCAGGTCTGGGGGTCTCTGCACTCCCTGGTGAGAGGCACAAACCCCCAGAGCTGCAGAGACCAACCTGAGCTGCAGCAACATCTGGCACTTGATTTAGCAGAAGTCAGGCAGGAAGTGCAGCACAAGTCTTTGCTGTCATCTTGCTGCTCTGAAATGACTCATTTTGTCTTTCTTATCTGTCCCCTGGAAACCTGCGTCCTCACTGAGTTTTATGCATTGGTACGCCAGAAGGAAAAAAAAGAAGTAAGAAATAAAAAGATGACATCATTTCTCTACCAGCTGGGAGTTTCTCCTGTGCTCCTGACCAGTTAATGCCGTAAAGTTTATTTCCATTAGTTGCATTATTGCCTTTTATCTGCTTTTCCCCACGGCACCAACGTCCAAGAGCCAAAGCTATTTTTATGAAATTGCCCTGTTAAAAAAAAAAAAAAAGAAAAAAAAAAAAGAAAGGAAAAAAAAAAAGAAAAAAAAGAAAAATTTAAAAGGCCAGCAAGAAGAAAAGGTGATGGATTAGATCTTAAAGCATCACAACAGCTCCTTAGGCTCCTTTCTGCCATGAGCTTCATTTCACAATGTTTTGTTCCTTTGTTCCCTGGTTTTCTGTGGTGGCTTTTGTTACAGCTCCCACCTAATTCTGTGTTGAGTGTGAGGTTCCTGGAGTGCCCTTTGCAGTGCCTTTTGCACTGGAGAATCCCCGAGGCCAGGGCAGAGCTGTCCCTGGGATCCCTGAGCCCCTGGGATTGCCCAGCCTGGGGAAGAGAAGCTTTGGGGTGACCTCACTGTGGCCTCCCGGTGCCTGCAGGGGCCAGCAGGGTGGGTGGAGAGAGCAGCAGGGGCTGTGGGGTCCCTTCTCTCCACGTTTAGGGGCTGTTACGTGTCCTGGAAAGCCCCAGGAGCTGCAGCTGGATCCCAGCCTGAGCCCCTTTGGCCATGGGTGCCAAAACTGGGGGCTCAGCTCCCTCCTGGGGGTCGTGCCCAGAGGCTGGGAGGGGTTTGATCCAGGAAAAGGGCAGTGGTTTGATCTGAAATTAATGCTCCTCTCCTTGCCGAGGTGTCCAGCATGGAACGGCTCCAAGCCACAACCCAGCCCAGCCTTCCCTCCCTGCCCCTGCCAAGTCCTGCTCCCTTTGGAGCCTTGTCCTGGACCAGGAGCATCCCCGAGGTTCCAAAGGGGCATCTTGAGCCCGGATTGGGTCTGTGAGGCAGCTGATCCCCCTGGGATGTGTCCAGCCTGGCTCTCCTGTCCTCCATTCCGTGTCCTTCTGCTGCCTTGGCTCCACAACAGCATCAGGGGATTTTTTTATATAAAATTATCTATGCCAAGGGCTCAAGTCCTTCACTTGTTCAGAGCTGATTTATTGCCTTCCTTGGCAATCTTGGAGCTGTTCAGTGCTGCCTCTCAGCCCTGTTTGTGCATTTTAAAACAGAGAGGGAGGCACTTTGCTAATCCGCTGCGCAGCCTGGTGAAAACTTTCAGCTTCCCTTGGAAACTGCAGCTTCGTGTTCTGCTTGGAGCTCCCGAGTTCCCCATGAAATTATGATGATTCCTTTTGAAAGCCGAGGAGCTTTAAATTCCAAATGTACCTGGCTCTCCTCCCTCCTCGCTGGGGCGTGTAGCTGCTGCGGAGGTGACTTTGGGCAGGGCTGGGAGATGTGGGAATGCAGCTTTTCCTCCCAGCGGGATGAAATCACCCCTGGCTCCTCCTCGGGGCTCTCCAGGGTGGGAGTCAGGAGTGGGGGATGCTGAGGCTCAGAGTTAGTTAGAGCTGGAAGCTGGCCCTGACATTTGGCCTTGTTTGGGAGCTTCAGAGGAGGGACTTGGAAAGGACAGGGAGAAAGACACCTTCGGTCCTTTTTCAAGTAGGATAAAAACGCCTTAAAGACACCATTAAGGAAAGAGCTCTTGATAATAAAGGCCAATAAAGCTGTGGCTGAATCTTTATTCAGCTGCAGGACTCCTGAGCCAGGAGAACTAACGAAGTCAGGGCTGTGTTTGAGCTGCTCTGTTTCGTGGGGAAGGGCTGGGTTTGTGTGGGGTGGGGATGGAGAGCCCAGGCCCACGTTCCTGCCTCGGCAAAGGGGTAAATCCTGTGGGGAGGGGGTGTTCTGAGCACCCCCCAGCACGTTCATGGAATCACACAATCAGTCCTGGCACTTCAACCCACGTAACAACGGAGACAGGAGTTCAGCCAGGCATATTAACCCCTTAATTAATAATCCTGGTGCTTAACTCCGCTGCTGGTCCCCATTAAGCTTCTGCTGACAGTGATGGAGCAGCAGGGACCGTCAGTGGAGCTGGGGCCTGGGCAGCGCTGGGGGTACCAGATGCACTTTTGGGGTGTCCCCTCCTTTAGCAACACCCTTAAATTCAGTTTTATTCCATGGTTCTTCCTCAGGACCTGTTTCCTGGCTCCCACAGGGCAAACTGTGGGCACAGACACCGGCTCCTGCCGGGCCTTTCGGGAAGCAAAGGCTGCTGGAAGGATCTCTGTGATTCTCTGAGGGGGAAAGGAGAAGGTCTCTGCCAGCCAGATAAAACCTCTGCAAGGGGAGCTGCAGAAGGCCTCGTGCTCAGAAGGGGTCGTGGCGATCAAGGGAACCCTCTCATCACTAGAGGGACACCTGAAAAATGACATCTGTGCAGCATCCAGCAAAAATACAATGTACAAATTCTAGATGAACAATGTCATCATTGATGTGGCTCATGACCTTTAATTGCTTTTGGTTTTTTAGGTGCTCTGGGGTGTAACGTGATCCCCTGGATGTGACAAAAGCAGAGCGTTTCCTCTTGCAAAGGCTCCAGCTGTTTCCTGCCATACTCCTTTGCATCAGGATGACACACTGTGTTCTCTGAAACAAGTCAAATCAAGTTGAGCCAAACCTTGTCATCCAGCTGGAATTCAGCTGGCTGCTCCTCAGCTGGAATCCTGGGGCGAGAGTCAAAGGAGAACAAGAATATTCCAGCTTTGAGCGAGCCACTGAAGCTCGGGAGGGCTGGGACAGCCAGCACAGGCTGTCAGCACAGCTCAGGGTCCCGTTTGGGACTGGAGCTGATGGCACCAGGAGCAGTCAGGGTGCTCAGGAGCTGCTCCCTGCAGAGCAGGATGCTGTCAGCTCATATTTGCCATCCCACCCTCCATACCAGTGGGATTTCAGCTGCACTCGGGCCCTGTGCAGGATTTTTTGAGGCAGACCTTTTCCACTTCACATTCCCTGATAAGGTCCTCTCTTTAAGCTGTCAAGGCTTTGCTTCTCCAGCACTGGGAGGTGAGGAGGGCTTGGCTGGAGCTGTCCCTGGTCGTGCTCAGGGAGCTGCAGTTTCTGGTGCAGAGCCAGCAAAACCCATCCCCACAATCTCCTCCTCTGCTCTCAGGGGACACGGCAGCCACAGCTCCTCAGAACCTTGAATTGCAAATGCAAATCCCCACCAAAACTGCATTTCCATGCTGCATCTTTCATCTTTTACGTAACTCTCAGCTTCTGTCCCCTAAGAAACTCCTGGGCTCTTCCATGCACTAACAGCAGAGAAAATCAAGGCAACAATAAAGGAGAAGCTTTGTTGTCTCTAAAAAGACAGTCAGAAAAGAGTCACCAGTTCTCCTCTTCTCAAAGTCTTAAAAACAGAATCTTAGCTTGGAAAAATCCAGTAAAACACTGGGAGTGTTTCTACAAACTTCGTGCTGTCCCCTCACCGGGGCGCTCCAGGTAACCACAAATGGATATTTATACACCTGATCATTGAGCTGGGTTTGGGATTGGCCACAATGTATAATTCAGTAAATAACCTTGAGCATAAAAATGAGATTCTCCTCCAGAAAACTCTTTAATCTCCCTTGTTTTTATGGATCAGCAAAGGTGTCAGAAGTTTGACACTCCAGATAATTGAGCTCTTGCATTTAGAGCACAGCCTCCAAATAGTGGCAACTTTGCTTTGAAAGAGTCTCTCTAAACTTTGGGTTGACAATTAGCATTTCAAAAGGTTGCAGCTCTGTAGCTGCCATCCCCTAATACACAGTTTGAATCAAATGTAAAGATTAATAGCACAACACTAAAAACAGCCATAAACTCTCCCTGCCTTGGAAGTGCTCCTGGCAGCTCCCTGATAGATGGGAATGTGGAGTTGTGTATCCGTGAGACATCTGCCACTCCTCACAAGGGGTGACAGGACGGGGACATGGCCTGGAGCTGATTCCAGCCCAGGGAAGGGCACTGGGACACAAACCCAGCTGCTCCCAGAACTTCCCCATCACAAGGTGGGTGCCTGTGGGTGTGGATGGTGAAAGAGCAGCTCTGTTTTGGAGAGCAAATGTCTCCTTCCATGCCCAGGGCACAGGCACGTGTGAGACAGCCCTGGAGGGAGCTGATCCACGGGGATTTCAGCAAATCCTGGCATTCTGGGCCTCGGATTGCTCCAGGGGAGCTTTAGATTGGATATTAGGAACAATTTCTTAACAGGAAGTGTTGTCAAATACAGGAACAGGCTCCCACTTCCAGGGCTGGGGCAGCCACAGCAGCTCTGGGCACCCTGTGCCTGCACCTCCCCACCCTCACAGGGAGGAATTCCTTCCCAAAACCCCCCCATCCCTGCCCTCTGGCACTTTGAAGCCATTCCCTGTGTCCATGAATCCTCTTGCTGCTCCTCAGGCTCATCCCATGCTGGGGACAATCACCCTGAGCAGGGGCTTTTTCCTCTCCTTTGAATGAAGGCACCCAAGGGGGGTTTCTCTGCAGCCCCTTCTTTACGAGCCCTGCTCAGGCAGAATGCGATCCGCGCTTCGGGCAGAATTAATACGAGATAGTAATAGTGATTAGGTAATTAGCAACTACCAGGAGTATTTAACCTTCCTGGTGACAGCGTGTCTGACATCACCTGAGCTCGTGCAGACTCTGTGAAAAGAATTAACAATTTTAAATTACCCCATTTAAGTTATTAATTATGAAACAGAAGTTGGCCCAGGAACGATGGCAGTGCTGCCCGGTATCCTGGTGGTTTTTTCCACCCTTGCATATCTTAAATCTGTGTATTTTCTGCCTTCCATTTCATCAGAAAATTGGAATAGGATTGCAAAGATTGAAGGACATCTGCTGTGGGAAACTCTGGCTACATCCCTGGAATTGTTCAAAGCCAGGTCGGATGGGGCTGGAGCAGCCTGGGATGGTGGAAGGTGTCCCTGCCATGGCAGGGGTGGCACTGGATGGGATTTAAGGTCCTTTCCAACCTCAAATATCCAATGACCCTGTGCTGTACCCACCCTGTTATCCCTGCTCCCATGAAGGATCAGGAAGGAACATTTCCTTTCCTTCTCCTTTTACCTGAAAATACTGAAATCTTAGAGTGGCCGAGTATTTTGATCATTTTTTTCTCAGTGCTGATGTTTTTCTCTTTGGAGCAGTGTTCATTTTCCTCAGAAATGTTTTTCCCCTCTCCACACACATCAGTGCCAGGGGTTATGGAGCTGCAGCCATCCCTGGATCGATTCCTGGGCACTGGGACGCACCAGATCCCAGAGCATCCCCCTCCCTGGGGCACAGGAGGATGTTGGAGTCTTCCCCCTTCCCTGGGGGATGCCCACAGAACAGGGTCCCCCCTCAGCTCTGCAGACGGACTTTTTTTAGGAGAGCTGGAAAAAGGTGCCTCTCACGTCGAGGATTCACAGGCAGCTTGTCAGGGATATTTATATCCCGAGCTGAAACCCTGCTCCAAAGGAAGTTTGCAAACATTTGCTCCTGTAATGCATGTTTACAGCGCTGGAGTTTGCTGCCATAAATTTCCTGTTTAGTCATTTCATGGACTGTAAAGTGCATGTCTGAGTGCATAAATCCTCTGGTGGGTTTGTCCCCCTGGATCCCTGCTGTCCCACCCGGGCTGCCCCTCTCCCTTTCGTCCCCAGTTACGGCTCAGCTCCCAGTTCCTCCCTCAGCCTCTCGCTGTTAGCAGCCAGTAATGCGTTAATGCCTCGCACAGTGGGAAGTGAGCTCCTCACCATTACCTTGTACACTCATTTAGCTGAGTTTGATAGTGACAACACATTGACATTGGTAAGGTTAATGACCCAATCCTTTATTTCATGGAACGAGTGGAACAACATTTAGTACCTTGTTCTGCCGTGTCCCGAGAGCTGCCAGAGCTGTTCCTTTAATGGCACTGTGGCATCTTTGCCCTTTAAGTAATTGGCACCATGAAAATATTCTCTAGGTCCTGTCACAATTGATTAGGATTGCATTGAATTGCTAAAAAAAAAAAAAAAAATTACTTTTATTTTCCTTTCTCAATCCCTTTACAATGAGTGAAGGCAAAAGTTGATCTCTGCGGATGTGGAAGGCTGGCAGCTCTGAAAGTAGTGGGGAGGTAAAGTCCTGGCTGTGGAGCCAGCCCAAAGCTCTGCCCCTCAGCTCATCCTGACCTGATATCCATAGGTTCCACAGGAATTACTCCTGTTTCTGCTGGGTTTTCCTGGCCAAGGAAACAGAGACCCAGCAAGTCCCAGGGAGTTCTGCCTTTCTGAGCACCCTGTGCAGAGAGGGGATCCCTGCTTGTGCCTGGGGTTGGGACTGGATGAACTTTAAGGAATTCTCTGTCTTCCAAAAACATTGGAAGATGAAAAATGTGTGGGATGAATTCTGTGCTCAGTGCAGGAAGCAACGGCACAGCTCTGAAATGACATCTGGGATCAGAGAGGTGGCATTTGGTGGCAGTGACCCAGAAGACAAGTGGTGTTTTCTCTGTGGGACCAGGAGGTGTGAAGTAAAACATCATTTCTGTGTTTGCAGCAACAACAAAAAATCCTTGACTTTGGATTCCTGTCGTCCTTCCCTCACCTTCCCCCTCTCTTTTAAATTACCCTGATTGTACAACAGCTGCTCCCTTCACGCCTGCATATGGCTGCCTCCTTAAATCTGCATTTCTGTCGAGGGGCTGCATACAAATACCCAGCTGAAAGTTTGCTTTCAAAGGTCTGATTAACCAACTTACTGTGGCAAAGAAAAATGAGTATTGACATGACTGGAGGAGCTGACAGGGAGGGGAAGGGGGATGGAGAGGAATGGTAATGACAAGTGTCAGGCAGGGACACTGCCAAGGCCCCGAGATGAAGCAATCCCAGGATCAAACCCCACATCTTCAGACAGGAGCCTGCGTTTCATTCTTGCGCTCAAAAAATAAAACCCTCAAAAAATAAAACCCTCACAGATGTGAAATTCAGAAAACATGAGAGGAATGTTATTTTTTTTTTAGGCATGTGAGAAAAATTCCTCCACTTGACATGCTCAGAATGTCTCCTCACCAGGCATTTGCTGCCCAAAATACTCAGCAAAGATTTCCAGCAAAGCTCTGGGTTGGGCGTGTGTAGGATGGCAAGATAAAGGAGTATCTGCCTGTGAGCTCTCGTTGGTGAAGTTATCTCTCTTTTGATTTTAAACCTTAAAAAATAACCATATAAAAGCACAGAACTGTCCTCTGATCATCTAAATCTGTTTATAATCTGCTATGCTGCTTTTTCTGCTGTCTCTCCAGGATGGATTAGCTTTTAGTTTATGGTAGTGGAAATGGATCCATGAGTATGTGGGAGATGGAGGCCAAATTCCAAGGGTTAAACCAGAGAATTTCAGATTCCTTGGTGACTTCTCTTGTGCCCATGGGCTGGTAATTAACTTCTCGGTGCCTTGACCTCTAATGTGACCAGGCCTTTTTGTTATTTTGGTATTATATTCTATTGTTCCCGGTTCAAGTCCTTGCTTTAAGCTGCTCGGGTGGCACCTGGCTGAGCAGTGTCACCTCTGCAGAGACGGGACTTGGGCAGAGGGGCATCGCTGGGAGGAAGGGAGGGAGCAGCTCTGCCAGCCACCCCTGATGCCACCGCCGAGGGTTTCTGTGTCCTCGTGGGCAGCTCAGGCTGGGGCACGATGGCATGCAGCGTTGTGAGCTGAGGCAGAAGCAGTGCAGGGGGAAGGCCTCGTTTGCTGAACGCGTTTATTCATTTTCCCCCCACTGCCCTCCCTCCCGTCTGCCCTCCCTCCCTCCAGCCCACCCCCCGGCTCTCCACCTCCGTTCCCCAGCTGAGCCTTTCTGGAATAGACTCTATATTTGTCTCCTGCTTCCCTGAACACCCATTATTATGAGGAATAATAATGCGGGAGCCGTGCTCGGCACCTCTGCTCGGTGGCTCCGAGGGGCTGGATTGTAGCCGGCGGCGGGGGGTGATAAATGTGGCGTGAGATGCCTTTTCCACAGCAAACTGCAAATTGCCTCGGCAGCACGGCCCACAAAGGGGGCCTGCCGAGCAAATTTATCTCCCATTGTCGGCCCAAGGAGGCAAAGGGAGAGGAGCAGGCATCCTATTTTTAAAAAGTCACATTTGATCTCGTTCAGGCTCCGAGTCCGGAGTATTTTAAAGGACTTTTGGTGGAAAATGTGGAGCCGAGGATGCGGCGCGGATAAAGGGATTTATTTTTAACTGCAGCCAGGGTTCATGACCATGGGAGCATTTCAATTTTAAGCCACTCAGTTTGAATAATATATTTCAGCAAAGCGAGTGTTATGTCATCTAATAACTCCTGGGTGGGAGGAGAGCTGGGGGCTGGCGAGGGAGAGAGGAGCTGGCAGGGAGAAATCGCCCTCCGAGGAATTCCCGGCACTTCCTAAAGCAGGAGGAGGGGAGCAGACACTGGGGAGGGTTTTGCCCGCTCAGGAGCTCACACCTCCTCAGTTCAGGCCTCAGAGAGCAGCACGATGGACATTCCAGGGAATGAAGTGATGGATTTGTCGCTGGGTGATGGATGGTGGGGACAGGGACTGGGGGCATTGGGGGATGGACTGAGGGTGGCACAGCCGCAGCACCCACAGCCCCGGGCACAGGGCACCTCTGATATGGGATGGCCTTAGAGACCTTTGTGCCTGACATGTGCTGGCCCTGTTTCCTCTGCACCTTCCTCTGAAAGGCAGCAAATGAATTAAAAGTGGGCATTTGGTGTGGGTTTGCCAGAGGAGCCCTTCCCACCACCCCGAGCTTCCCCCACGGCACAGCTGGACCCGGGCCGTGGCCTGCAGGGTCCCCTGCTCATCTGAGCCGGGTCCTGGGATTTATGAGGATGTTTCCAGGGGTAAATGCTCGGCTGCCTTTAATTGTATCTTTCATTAGCATCCCAGAGTTATTATTTGCATTTCAGTAATTGTTCCCTTCCTCCTCGGAGATCTGCGAGCGGCGCAGCTCCGGAGCGGCACAGCCGGGAGACGAGCTGGGAACAAGGAGGGGAGGCAGGGAGAATCCCCTGGGAATGCTGCTGGGGGACGGGGAAAGGCAAGGCTTGACTCCCAGCACCCTCACGCAGCTCTGGGCTGAGGAATCTCCCGTGGAAATGCATTTTGCCCGCGCTCCCTTCCCTCCCAAATCGGGTTAACAGAATCAGCCGCACGCCTCGCGCCCTCGCAGAGCACGCCAGGGCTGCAGGGGAATTATTCCGAGATCAGGAGTGTGCAAATGGAAGCAGATTAACTCTCCTTGCCTCAGTGTCCCTCTTTGTGAGAGAACCTCGAGTAAACGCTGCTGTGAAGGGAGATTTAATTTATTTATGTCATGCCTAATTAACAGCGCGAGATCGTGCCTCAGAAAGGGGATTATTAGCAACAATAATATTGTTATTCCAGCACTGTTGATTTTAGCTGAACTCTTATCAATAGGTGATAAGTACCTATAAATCAAGGAGGGATTAACAGCACCCCAGGGCAGCAGGATCAGCACTGGGAGGTGGGAGCAGATCCCACCCAGCCCGGGATAAATGTGCTCCATCCTCCAAGCAAGGAGTTATTAAGGAAAAATACAAACCAGCCTGCACTGTATATCCATTTTCCCACAGCCTAGCTGCAAACACATCAACCAATTTGCAATTCCAAGTTGAATTTGAGGGATTAGAACCTATTTTTCTGTGCTAAGAGAATGAAAAATAAATATAAGTTTGCGGGTTGTTTTTCAAATGGCCTTTAAATCGAAGGTTTATTTATACACCATTTCTTTCCCAAGCACAGAAATAAAGAAGTCTTCACTCCTCTTCTTCATCTAAGATATCTTCATATCTTTTCCCCTGAAAATAATTCATGTCACTGAGAAAAAAAGTCTTCTATGAATCACTGATGAGTCTTTGATGCTTAATGTGCTGTCCAGCACGAGTTCTCTCGGAACGTACTTTAACAAGAAGATCTGATTCTCTTCCTACCATCATTAAACTTTCCCCTTCAAATTTCACCTAACAAGCAAATGAATGTTCTCCTAGCATAATTATCATTTCTTCTTCTTAAAAAAAAAAAAAAAATCATGTAGTAAAAAGCTTCATCCGTGCTGTGTTTTCCCACCGGGAGGGACCCGTGAGCTGAGCCGTGCTGGGAATTATCTCCAGTTTGGGCTGGAGAGGGGTTTAAAACACAAATCTGACAGAATTCCCGGAGAGAACATGGCAAAACCCTTCCTGTAGGGCCTGGGTGCTCTCCTGGCTGATTTGGGGTAGAAAGCTCCGTTCTGCTGAGTCAGTTTTCCGTGCAGAATTCCAGTGGGTGCCGGTCTGGGAGGCCCCTGGGCGCAGGGCGGTTCTGGCATGGCTGATCCTTGCTCAAACCTCTCTGCTCTCTCCTCAGCAGAACTCTGCCAGCACCAAAAGCCCCTCGTTATTAAAATACTTTATCCTCTGGCAGTAATTGCTTTGTGGGTTAGAACTGTTCCCGAGCTTCCCCTCCAGGAGCAGAGGTGGGACCTGGAATGCCGACTGCATCTCCCTGATTATTTTCCCCTTCCTTGCTCCCTCTCCCCTTCATTGCTGGGTTCAGTCCCTGATTTCTGCCCTGGGCTGGCAAATCCTTTTCCTTGGGAATAAAGGGCACCTGTCCCTCCCATCGGAACTGGCAGAATGTGGGTGATTGCAGTGCAGTGCAAGGAATTTTTGAATCAAGGCCTTGGCGTGTCACAGGCTGTAAAATTCAATCTGCCAGCAGCTCCTGGCCTCAGAGCAATTACAGACAGCAAAATGAGGGAAAGTGCCCCAAATTTCTGGGCAGTTTGGGGAAATGACATCCTTGGGTCTGCCCCTGGATCCCTGGCAGTGCCCAGGGCCAGGCTGGACGGGGCTGGAGCACCCTGGGATGGTGGGAGGTGGCACTGCCATGGCAGGGGTGGCACTGGATGGGCTTTAAGGTCCCTTCCAACCCAAACCATTCCACGATTCCCTGAAGATGACAAACCTGCCTCTTGCTGGGTGTCTGCAGAGTTCTTAAACAAACAACCCTGCACTGCAAACAACAATAAAGCCCACAGTGCCTGGGAGAGAGTGAATAATTAGCCAGATAATAGAATATACAAACAGCAACTGCCTTAAACACAGAAATACGTGGGGAATGAGGCACTGTTACAGTTCTCCTCCTCCTCTGGATTTGTCTGGGGATGCTCAAAGCCTCCTCTTGAGGGAAAAAAAAGCCCTCTCATTTCTGCTCTATTTGTATGCTACAGTAGCAGTTTGGAGAAATTAAAAATAATTGATACATTTGCCAAAGCACGAGCAGGAACTATTTCATATTTTTAAAAGCTTTGCAAATATCCAGGAAAAAAGTGCTGTGCCTGCATAAAGCCAGAGCTGAGATCTGCTCGGAATGATGGAATGGAGCCCTTTTTTATAGGAATATCTGAGTGTAACAACCCACAGATGAAGGAAATGTGGAAAAACCGAGCGATCCTTGGGTTTGGGCGCTTTTTGCTGGGCTGGGGAAAGGTTTTCCCTTCAGTCCCAGAGGGGCTGCAGAGAGCTCCTGGCCGTGTCCCATCCTGCTGGGTGTGGGCCCAGCCACCCTCGTCCTGCCCTGAAAACGCCTTAATTAGCAGGAATTTGGGAAAAGCGCTGATGGCCGTGCGTGCATTGAATGGAACCGATCAAACCCGGGACCAGCCCTTCACTGGGGTGTCTGCACGGGGTTTTTGGTGGGTCTCCCCCACAGCAGTGCCCTCAGCCGTGCCCAGGAGCTGCAGCAGGAGTCATCACAGGAGAGGACCTCCAGAGGAGGCTGCTCCGGGAGGTAAAAGGGAATGAAGCACAGAAAATGGTATTAAAGATGAACAAATGCCTCCATTATTTCACCAATTTAAATGCACTTTTCCGAGTGGGAAGGCACAAGTCAGTCATTATCTGTCTGTAATACACGGCAGCAGATAATAAAGAGGGTTTATGATCTCTGAAAGCAAATTAGAGGATATTTAAACAACACATCATCCTCTGAAGGAGCGATAATTACAAAACCAGGTCAAAATGCAGAACAATCTAACCCTGCCCCAAGCTAATGTTACTCGAATGAGCTGAAATCTCCTGAATTCCCTGTCGGAAGGAGGGTCCGTTCGGGGTGCAGCTGTTCTCGCCCTCTGGCCCCCCAGAGCCGGGCTGTGTGGATGGTGTCAGACCCAGCCCCAGCGCTGCTCTGAGCTGCGCTGAACCAGCTCCGCGCCCGGGCAGGCACAGAGCAGCTCCTCCCTCTGCCACCCCCGCCTCTCCCCGCAATCCTGGGCTGGAAACTGGAATTCCTCTGCCTCGTGCAGCCGCACAATTCCTGCTCCCAGCACACCTCCAGTCCTGGAGCTCGGGAGTCCAACACAGCTTCATTCAGTCAGGAGATGAAGTCTCCCGGTCTTCACAAACCTCTTGCCCTGCTGTCTCCATCTTGCTTTCCTTGTCCTTAATGAGGCCTTTCCAAAACCATATTTTCTTTAAGTACCACAGATTTAGCACAGACTGGGCTGGGTTTTTTCAGAGTGTTTTGATAACTGCTCTGAAACCTCTGTGGCTCCAGGGCTGAGCACCCTGGACAGCTCTGGAAAGCCCTGGGGCTGCTGGGGATGTGCCCCAAAGCCTCTCCCACTCCGGTCGGTGGGATTCTGACCCAATCCTGGCAGGAATGACAGCACGGAGCTCATCCAGGAGCTGGATCCCGTGCTCAACAGTGACAGGTATCACTGGGCTTTGACAGACAGATGGAATTAACTTCTAAATCCTCCAGTTATCTTTTGCAAAGTTACCTGCAGCCCATCTTGGGGTGATTTAATGACTTTTCTGGGACAGGGACAGCTGCCGGGGGGGCCAGTCACATCAGCCCTAGCTGGAAAGGCAGGTAATGATCAGTCCTTGGAGCAGCAGCCACAGCATCAGCCTAAGCCAAGCTGAGTTTCACATTCAGGACACCTCTGTGTGATCTCCCTGGCACAGGAACCCAGAATTATCCAGCATTCAGCAAAACACTCCTGGTTTCCCGCTGGTTTAGCCCAGAACAGAATTTTGCTGATAAAAACAAAGGATGAGCTGCTTCCCCAGCCCTTCCTCTTGTCTAATCCTCTGTGACCCAGAGGATGAAAATTGAACTGATTAAAGCTCCAGCAAACAGACTGTGGGAATCCTGGCGGCTCTTGCCCTGAGGGGAGACTGGAACGGCCTGAAAGGTCTTTTCCCTGCTCTAATTTCGGGGATTTTTATGATTCACTTTGCTGTGGGAATAGAAAGGAAAAGGCAAAGCACCTGGACAAATTGTTTCAGGGCCTGGAAACCAAAGGAAAGGAAAATGTCAGAGCAGATGAAAATGAGGTCGCCGTGGCTCTGGGAGGGCAGCTCAGAGATCAGAGCCTGGACAGGACCCTGGAGGTGGGAGAGGGCAGGAAAATCTCCCTCTCCTCCTCAGGGAGGTCCTGGGCTGCTTTTCCTTCAGCCAAAAAATGGGAAAATCCCTTCTTGGTCCAGGTTTGTGTGTCATGTCCCTTCCCAGAGATTTTCCCTCACAGAGACATCACCAAACCCCCAGTGCTGGGCTGTGTTTGGGGTCCCTCCTGCCCCACGGACAGCCTGGGCTGGGACTCCGTGGAAGGACACTCCAGCAACAGATGGAATTACACCGTTTATGGAATTTAATGGAATTACAGCACCCTCCTCATTGCCATATTCCTGGAGCTGCATGCTCAGAGGGGCTGCAGAGCAGCCTCCAAACAAGCAATCCTCCTGCCTCGGCTTTGCTCCCAGGCATCTCAGGATGTGTCTGCAGCCATTAAATCCCAGCCCGCTGCTGCCTGACAGTTCGGGGCTGGGAGAAGGTCCCGAGCGCTCTCAGGAGCAGCTCAGATCCCTGCAATTTATGGAACTCCTCGCCCGTGGTACAGGGAATGGTAATTGCAGCAGCCAGCAGGGAGTAAGGAGCTGTGGTTGTGCTGCACGTTGTTTTCTCGTACTTTTATGGCCCCTGACACCCCGGGCTTGTGCTGGGCACCACGACTTCGTTGGGAGAGGCACTTGGGATATCCTGCACGGGAGAAATTCCCACTGGGGCTGAGCCCAGCCTGGAATTGCCGGGTGTGACCCTCTGGGAGGTACCGGTGCCACCAAGGGAGAGGGGATTTAACTAAAGGCTCTGAAAGGAAAAGGAGGTTCAGAGGGTTTGGCGGGATTGGGAATTTTTCTGAGGAAAAGCGGTGGCTGGAGGCTGGGCAGTCCCACTCAGAGTCACTCAGAATCCCCCCCAAACAGTGTTAAGAGACACAGGAGGGCTAAACTGGGCTGCACCTGCCCCACACTGCAAAACACCCAGCAAATCCCTGCTGTCAGCAGCCCGGAGAATCGTTCTCTCTTCAGGACGAGGGGTTTTCCCTGCACAGATTTTCCTGCTGCCCTTTTATCAGCTCGGGCCAGATTGAAGAATCCAGCAAGAAACTGTATCTGCCTAGAAGATTCCTAAATATCTTGGTAGCTTTTAATTGAACCTCTTCCTTCTCAGGTAGCAGCCACGGCAGGCACCATTTTCTCCATTAAACAGTGTCATTTATTGTGATTAATTCCGTGGGCCTTATCAAGTGCATGCACACTGGTTCCTTATTTTTGAAGCCTGTTCCCCTAAAAGTGCCTTTTAATGGGTTTCCAGGGGAGGGAGGCAGGGAGGGCAGTGACCACTCGAGATTCCTCAGTTTCCCTGGCTGCACCTCCAGAAATCTGAGTTGTCACTGGAGGTGATGCCTTGGAATCTGCAGCCTGGTGCCAGGCTGGGAGCTGGGCTGAAACCCTCAGTGACAGCAGCCCGAGCTTGGGAGGGATCAAGGAACCACTGGAGTTGTTGGGGTGTGTGGATGGGAATTAACAGCTCCAGCCTGATCTTGGGAAGTGCAACTCTGGCTCCATCCCAGCGGGTTTCCCACTGCAGCCCATGGGATTTGGGATCCCAGCTTCCAGGCCAGCAGTTTTCAGGGACACAGAGGAGAGGGCAGGGCCGTGCACCCGCCCCTGGCACCGCTCAGGCCCAGCAATCCATCCACGAGATGAAAAGGAGCATCCACAGTCACAGGGCTCTGCTGCAACCTCATATTTCCTTGGGTGTCTCTGCAGTTAATTAGTTATCCTCTTCTTCCAGTTAATTAGCTCGAAGAAAAACAGCCCTTTGTACTCAGCCTTATAAATTACAGTCTTTGCCTGTCTTATATGTTAGAAGAGATGACACTTCCTGCATTTCCTTAGCAAGGTCACATTTACAATTCTTAAAGGTTTGGGAGCAATCTCAGCCAGGCTGCAGAGCCCGGACGTGGGGAAGGTTTCAAAGTTACCGTGATGCCTTTAAAAAATTATCAGAGGCACTGGGAGGGAAAATCGTGAGGATCAAAGCAAAGGGACTCTATTAAAAAAGACTAACTAATGAAAAAGTTACTGAGAAAATGCATGAAAGTGGCAAAAGCAACTTCAGATGTTGGTGAGAGCCCATCGGAAGGAGCTGGGGAGCGTTCAGGGAGCAGCTGATCTCACCTTGGTGCCTGCTGCAGGTACGGCCACATCAGCCCCAGGGTGCGGAGCTGAGCCACCAGCATCTAGTGAGAGGTTAGATCAGGCAGGGAGAGGAGGAAAACAGACTCCAAAGTGACCAAGAGCTTAATCCCAGCAGTGGAAAACTGAAAGAGCTTCCAAAACCACCACAGAGCTGAAAACTGTTGGGGTAGGCAGCACGTGGATGGTTTAACTTGGGGTGGAGGAGCCTGTGGAGCCTGACGTTGATGAGGGACTGAGGGGTCCCAAGCAGACCCTGGGTCTCCTCCAGCCCTTCCCAGCTTCCAGCACTCACCTCAAACCAAAGTCTCGGTGTTTGGAAAGAAAATGCTTCAGATGTCCCTAATTTTCCTGCATGTCCAGAAGTTTTGTAACAACTTCTCCTTGCACACCTTGGGCTGAGAGCCGGGCACTGATCCCTGGCTGGGGTTTGGCTCCGGCCTGGCAGCAGTTCCAGGGCGATTTTTAGGCTGTAGCCCGGCCCCTCATCACTCTGCAGGTCCAACCCAGGCCGTGTCCTCACCGCAGCTCCTCTCCCCAGGACTCCCCCGCTGCCTCTGGGGGCTCCTGGCAGGGCTGGGGCAGAGCAGGGCCCCCCTCGGGGCACAGAGGCCTCGTGCCAGCCCTGCCGTCCCTGAGCTCTGCAGCTGGGTAAAAACGTCACCCCGAGAGTTTTGGATCTGAGCCGGAGCTCCGGAGCGCGCTCGGCTCCGCCGTGCTGATGCTAATTACAGCTAATTACACGGGACCCGGCAATGAGCGCCCACAGCACACGGCTGGGGCACCGCTCGTGGCCAGCTCCTGGGACAAAGAGGTTCAATAATGGGAAAAGAACCTGCTGTAGGGCTGGGGGTTTTTGGGTTGTTGATTGAGGTTTTTAGGTTTAATGCAAGGAGATGGTTGCAGAGTACAAAGTGTGTTTTAAGCATCTATTTATTAAAGCTGAATTGTGCTCGAACTTCTGTTCCAAAGCACACCTGACAGCTAAATGAATAGCAAATTATTGCACAGCGGTCTGTGCTATTTTCTGTTGTTACTGTGCAGCCAGCTCTGCACGTAGGGCAGGTTAAAAGATTTCTCAACCTTCTATTTAATACAATAAACTTTGTCAGATGTTGTTATTATTTTATCAGAATGCCACATCCCGGTGTAAAATATGCATAAAAGCCTCACTGACTCCTGGAGCAGCCCAAGTTGGGTGGGAACAGGAGGAGTGAGGGGAAAGCTGAGCAAGGTGGCTTTTATTTAATGTGCCTCGATCAGGACCTATTGAAGGGTATTAAAAACGCTGGCAAACCCAGGGAAACAGCTTCATTCCCGTTCATCGGGGCCCTGGCAGTTTTGTGTCCAGGGTGGGGGCGGCAGTGTGTGCTGTCCATGGAAGAACAGATCCCACTGCCGGGGAATTCACAGCCCCCCTAGGAGGGAGCACCCTCAGCTCGGTGAGAAGGAGCTGATAAATCACAGAGAGGGTTGGAAGGACCCCAAAGATCATCTTGCAACCCCCACTAAATGAGAGTTAATGAGGATTGCTAACAGGGGGTCAGAATTCTCCCAGGGGTGTCCTCAGCAGGGCTGGAAGGAACATCCAGATCCCCCCGGGAGCTCCCGCAGGTGCCCAGGGGTGGCACCGACCCTGCCTCAGTGCTCAGGTGAGGCAGGGAGCTCCCTTTGCAGGGTCTCAGGGGGCTTTGTGGTGAGAGGACGCCTTTGGAAAAGTAACCAGAGATTCCCTGGGGGTCCATCCAGGAGCAGCTTGGAGCATCTTGGAGCAGCTTGGAGCAGCTCATCTCCTTCAGCCAAGAAAAAAAAAAAGGTGTGAGAAATAATAGTGTAGGAAAAGCTCCGAGATTTATGGTGTGAGCCACAGGGTTCAGTGCAGGAGATAAAGGAGTGCAGGAAATCATTGCTGTGCGTGACCCGGAGCTGATTAAATGAAACATTTGGGCTTCTGGTGAAGCTGGGAGGTGACTCAGCTGAGGGAAGGGCTCTGCCTGCTGCTGGGTCAGGAGCAAATAGGACTGAGGTGGCTGGTTCCAGTAAAAGGTGCAAACTGGGCTTGTGCTGCTGTGCTGCAGCCCTCACACCCACAAACGCTTCTGGTTCCTTATTTGTGGGGTTTGGTGGAGTTATTCTGGATTTTTTTTCACAGAGTTCCTGGGCTTGACTTGCCCAGCTCTTTGGGAAATGCTCCTGGGGCCGCTTTTTGGGCTTTGTTGAACATGGAAGGATCAGGAGCAGGGCAGGGAGGAACTGGGAGCTCCCTGCTCAGTGGTGCCAGAGCTGCTGGCAAAGCCTGACCTGATTTATTTAATTTTCTCACAATAATAATAACAACAATTCTTCCCTGAATTGACAGTCTGCGTGTCAAAGTTTCAGCTCGATTTGAAATGCCTGAAAGATGAATTCCAGGGGAGAAATAACGTTGGCTGTGTGTGCTGACGGTCCCTGCCCAAGGTGCTGCTCTCCACCTTCATGCGCTGCAGAAAACACAATTATAGGCTGGCAAAATGAGCTGGATTTGCTGTGATTATGGCTTCTTTGGGGTCCTGGCCATTAGGAAGTGAAAAGGAGAGCAGGCAGGGCGGGCTGTGTTTGTTTTTCAGCCTTCAACTGAGAATATTTCAGCCCCGAGTGACTGAGGCGCTCGCAGAGGTCGTGATTTTAATGGTGGGGTTGCCCCTTGCGGAGGGGGGAGTTCAGCACCGGGAGGGTTTTGGGGCTGTGACCTCACAGTGCTGCTCTGGAAATCACCTGTGTGGGTTCAGGTTCGCCCTGGATCCACTGCACTCAAAAATAAATTCATTCTGTCTCTGATTTTCCTTGTCTGAGACCTTTGGAAGTCTTGATTCGCTTGCTTTCCACTCACCTGGGTGTCCTGGTGTAATTTATCCCATAAAGGGCAAAATGTCCTGTGTAAATCACAGCTGAGTGGCTGAAGAAACTCACCAAAAATTATGGAGGCCATCAAACTTTTTTTTTTTTAATATATATATAAAATATCCAAGAGGGCTGTTTCTGATAATACCCAGAGTATCTTTTATTAAAGACCTCATTCCAGGGGCTTTGGGTGTGATTGGATTTTGGAGGTCTCAGGTGGTTCATTTACAAGGACCAGAGCAATTGATGGCAGTGGGGTGCCAGAAGGACTTTTTGTGGCTGCTGTGGGGGTTCGGTGGTCCCAGGACAGAGCCCAGCAGGCAGCAATCCCAGGCAGGAGCTTTCCCCCCTTTTCAATGGTGTGATGAGGCCTGAATTCAAACCAGGGGCTCCTAATTGGCCCCAGGCTGGGTTTATTTTTAGGATGCACAGGTTTGGAATAGGTTTTCTTTAAAAAGCCACCTAGGATGTGCCGAGGCCGTGCCGTTTGTGGGGAAGCGAAGCAAAATGGATTTATCATGGAACCACGGCCAGGAGAAGCAGGAAATAATCGAGGGGGGAGAATTAAGCTCTGCCTGCACGTGGGGGGTGTGGAAGGGAGGGGCTTTTGCAAATGCACCAGGAATCATAATTAAACTCCTGGCTCGTTGTGATTAAAGTGGAGCTGGGGCAGCGCTTGTGGCCTGCAGGATTATCTGACCATCAGGGGCAGCTGAGGGCTGGGACAGAGCAGCAGCAACAGCAGCAACACATCCCCCTGTCCCCAAAGAACAGAGCCGTGGCTCCAAGGGATCCTCTGAGCCAGCAGCACCTTCACTGCTGTGCCCAGGGGACAAAGGCAAAGGTCTGCTCCTCAAATTAAATAAAAAAAAAAAATGTAAATGAGCGAAGAATCCCCCTGGTTAGAGAAGTTATTCCAGCAAGTGGCTCTATAAATGTCTTTATATTGTTATTTCCGATATTAGTTTGTTGTTCCTTCATGAAAGCTGATTTATTTGAAATGTTATTACTTGAAACACCCTAATCTTTTTGTAATAATTCATATACTGGAGATTACAGTTTTGGAAGGCAGCCCAGCTCTGGCTGGAATCCTATTTATGGATTAAAGGATTTGAACAGCATTGCAAGCTAGATCTCCGAATAGCAGGATAATGTAAACCCGGTTCCATATAAAATGCTTTCCCTCTGCAATAGTAACCCCATTAAAGGCAGATTGTTGAGGAGAGCACTTCCATTCCACAGAGCAGGGTATCTCGCAGCCCTGAAGAGCCAGCACTGCCAGGGCTGAGCCCTCCCCTTGTCACCCTGCCCTGAGCTGCAGTCTGAGCTCTCCTTCCCTCTGGAAGCCTCCACACCACAGAATTCCGGGGCTTTGGAGGTTTGCAGGGACTTTTGGAGGCAGAACCTTTGTTCTGGAGGGAGCTGAGCCCCCACAACAGCAATGGGTGCTGCTCCTGCCCGCTGGGGGAGGCTCTGGGGGCTGTGGACAGTCCCCCCCGGGATTCCTCAGAGTCACTGAGGGATGATCCCAGCCCAGGACGCTGAAAGCTTTGGGGAGAGTTGTTATTTAATTAATTCCCCACTTCATTTAATTGTGCACGGGGAACCCAGCCACGGGCTGAAGTTTCCTTGTGTGGTAACTGAGGATGGGCCACAATGGCAAAATTTCATTGCAATCTGCCTGTAATCCACAGGAAATACAGGACTAGGCTGGAGACAGCAGCACTGGGAGCCCACGTTAAATTCCTGGGTTTGGGACGGGCGCAGTCGCACTTTTGAAGCCGTTTGCACACATGGCAGCGAGGGAGGCTTGAGACCAAACTGGAAGCAGAGCACTGAGGTGTTTTTGTGGGTGTTACCAGAACTGAGGGGTGGCAGGGCCTGTGCCCAGGGCCAGGCTGAACGAAAGGGCAGAAAGGGAGGACAAGGTGCCCCAAGGCCAGGGAACCTGTGCTGGGTGGAACTGGGAGGGATGAGCCGGGAGCTGGTCAGGCAAAACCTGCCGGTGTTGTGAGCACGGGTGGGAGGGATGTGGTGGTGGCAATAATTACCCCACAGGAGCATGGAAGGCTGGAGAAGGCTCCCCGTGAGCCCCAGGGAAGGCTGAAGGGCAGAGATGCAAGAACCCCACAAGATTGATTGTACTGGGGCTGTGGCACCCTGGAGAGGCTCTGGAGCTGAAGCTGACACTCAGCTATTCTTTTATGATCTTTTTTTCCCCCGAGACGTTGAGGAAGGCGCTTGGAAGAGTGCTGAGGAGGAGATCAAGATCTCTTTTCCCCTCAGGTGCAATCGTGGGGAGCAGGAGGGGAGAGGGATCAGCTGCTCATGATTTTGGGGGATTGCAGGAGGAAAGGACAGCAGGGATCACCCGCTCCGGAGAATCCCTTCCTGAGGTGCTCCCCTGACACAGTTTGCAGTGAACAGCTGGAAATGGGCTTCTCGTGCCCGGGGGTCTGGCTGGGGTCCCTCCTGCTCTGGGAGCCATCCCAGCCTCCCCAGGAGCCATCCCAGCCTCTCCAGGAGCCATCCCAGCCTCCCCAGGAGCTGCCCCGGGCAGGAATCATTCCTCGGCTCTGGAGCTCGGCTGCCTGTTCCCTGGAATGGGGGAGTATCACGTGCATCCCGGAGGGTTTGAGCATTACTTATTATTTCTACAGGGATTTGAAGGTTAATAGCTTTACACAAGCCTAATTAATTGCTGTTATTTAGTTTAATATTCTCTCCGAGTACTTTGCCCATGCAAGGCTCGCTCTGCCACCCTCCCTGCGAGGGGATCGGAAGCCGCAGTTTGTTTGTGGCACGGGAATGTGCCCAAAACTGAGGAGCTGTGACGGGGCAGGGGAAGGCGTGGTGGTGTCTGGAGCACATCGAGCCCATCCCTGCTCAGGGGCTCTGTGCAGGCAGTGGTGGAGCAGACTCCGAGGGGGCAACAACATGAGTGGGGTTAATAAAATAAATGAGGGTAATACCCCCTTCCTCCTGTGGTGTGAGTGAGCTTCGCTCTCTTGGTGTCGTTGCTGTCCCCTGCACTCAGCTCAGTGTGCCCCAAACCCAGCCCAGGCATAGGCAGGGCTGGGCACTGTCCCTCCCCTGCCATGTGCCCGAGGAAAGAGAGCTCACAGGGACAGAAGTGGTGTTGTACGTGGAATTTCGGGGTGTTTGGCTGCTCCCTGCATCGCTCCCTCTGAGCAGGCAGGGAAGGATCCGCTCTGGCAGAGCCCTCCTTGCCAGAGAGGAAATCAAACCATTCCCTGCAGTGCCTGGACAGAAGCTGCAGGAATAAAACGTGGTGTTAATAACAAAGCAACCCAGAAGATAAGAGCTTTGATGTTGGTGCTCAGAGACCCCAGGGTAACGAGTGAAGGCTGCTGCGATGTCGCTGCAGGGGGGGCACGGGCCCCAGGACGGAGCAGGGGCATCGCCTGCGGGACAGAGACAGAGCGGCCGTGGGAGGGGGCCTCGGGGGCAGCACAGGATCAGCGATGGCCACGGCTGGGGGAGCACTGGGGATGTCTGGGGGGGCTGAGAGCAGCTGGGGGACCCCAACCCTGAGCAGGGCTCAGGGAGGGCACGGGGGCTCCATCCCATGGGGTGTGTGGACGCGTTTGGCACTGTGGGGAGGAAGGGATTGCTGTGGGAGCCCCCAGGGAGGGCCCTGGGAGCCTCAGGCAGCTCCCCCGAAGGGCAGCAGAGCCGGGAGCTGCCCCTGAGCTCCGTTCTCTGGGGGTGGGAGAGGTTCCACAGCAGGGAAGGAGACCCTGAATCCAGCCCTGTGTGGGGAGGCAGGGACGGGGTGGGATGTGCCCGGGGTTGGACTGCAGCCCCCGCGCCCCCCGGGTGCCTGCAGACACTGATTAATGCCGTGTACCCCTGCGATCCTCGGCCTGCTGGGAACACACTTCCGTCCTTCCCTGCCCTGCAGCGGGATCTGCTCCTGCTGGAGCTCATCCTGCTCCGTGCTGGCATGGGAAAGAAGTGAATACCTGCAGCTTAAAGATATAATTTAATAATTATATTTAAAAGTCTACCTGGCTCTATAAATTTTTAATGACAGATTAATTAAAAGCCCAGTTATGAAAGCTTTGGAAAGGAGAAATAAATATTTAATATTTATTAAAATATTCATATGCTACATGTTTTTTAATCTTGAATAAATATTTTTGGATAATCAGGCGCGGGTTTTTTGTGATGCTAAAAGTTTGCATTGTAAATTCAACCATGATTGATTATAAACTGTGCAATCTATTAATTATGAAAGAGCACATGTGCTGCTCAGGACCTGGAAGAAATATCTGTATCTGGGTTTTATAACCAGAGGAGTTATCAAGGTAATGTGCTCGTTGAACCCAGTGAAAGCTGTGATTCATGGGCTGGCGGTGGTGGCGAGATCCTGACCTTCATCGCTGTGAAATACAACTCTGCTCATTCTTCCTTCCCACTGAACAAGACATGGGGAGTAAGGAACGACCCTCCCCACCCCTGGAAGTGTCCGGAGCCAGGCTGGGCAGGGCTTGGAGCACCCTGGGATGCTGGAGCTGTCCCTGCCCGGGGGATGAGATTATTTTTAAGGTCCCTTCCCACACAAACCATTCCCTGGTTCCATGAAATGCCAAATTTAATATTCAGGGGTGCTGAAGGTGTTTCCATCTGCCCAAACCCTGCCTGGGGCAGGGCTCCCCGAGCTGCTCTGGGCTCCTGCAGCATTTCCTCGCCCACTTTCCTCCCCAGCCATCAGTTTTCCACAGCTCTCGTGGACAGGAGCAGCAATGCCTGAGTCTCTCGTTTCCCACCCTGTTTTCGGGGGGTCTCACACTACTCCTGGGGTTTCTTGGTGTTCTCTGCATGGATCCCAGCAGCACAAACGGGCTCAAAGCGAGAGGAGCCCTGGGTTTTACTGAGCTGAGCTGACCCTCCCTCCCTGCCCCGATTTAGGAGCTGCTCCCTCCTGTGTTGCGAAGCTCGAGGACGCCTTAAGTCTCTTTTCTTGTGCAAAACAAGCAAAAGGCTCTTACTGCGAGTTAGGGCCGGAGTCAGAGCTGCTAAAGACACCAAACCCAGACCAAACAAAGGCAAACACGGAAGGCTTGTTTAGGGTTCGGTCGCTATTCTCAGTGGAGGGATTATTGCTGGTTTTTATGGGAAGTTCACCCCCGAGGCTGGAGGCACTTGCAGGACTTGAGCAAGATGGAGCTGTTTAAAATTTCAGGGTTGTCCGCCCCACAAACAACAATAATAATAATAATAATAATAGGAAGTTGTGTGGAGAGGAATGTGCTGACAGCAGGAATGTTTGGGCAATAATTCATGTGCTGGGGAGGATGCTCTGGAGCGCTGCCCGGCTGCCTGCTGCAGGCTGGGGATGCTGCCGTGCCCTGCCGGGGATTGGCAGCGCTGCCCGGGCGTGGGAGGGGCTGGGGACGCCGTGGGGATGGGTTTGGGGGCAGGGTGGGCACGGGGGAGCAGCACCGCGGGGTCAGGGCCCGTCTGTGCCAAAGGAACCCTCTGGTCTGAGGGAAGCACCTCGCCCCTGCTTTGTCTGCAGTCCGGTGAGCCCCACGGGCCGGGCTGAGGTTCTGCAGCAGCCCCAGGCGCTGGGGGTCCCCCCGGAGCAGCAGTCGGAGCAGCTGGCGGTGTCCTGGCCTCATTCCCCGGCAGCACGGGGTCTCTCTGGGATGTGACACAGGATTGTTGCTCCTTAGTCCCTTCTGTTGTGGGCTCCAGGTGCTGCTGAGTCCCCTGATCCTTGTGGGGTGTTCCTGGGCAGCGTNCATTCCAGATCCCAGTCCTGGTCCTGATCCCAATCCCAGCCCCAGTCCCAGTCCCAGTCCCAGTCCCAGCCCCAGTCCCAGTCCCAGTCCCAGCCCCAGTCCCAGTCCCAGTCCCAGTCCCAGTCCCAGGTCTGGCTCAGCTCAGTCCCGGGTTCTCCAGCAGCACCAGAGGCAGCAGCCACCAGCACTTGCTGTGTGGTGGGCGAGGGGAGAGCCTACAGTGCTTCAAACCTGGATTATTTCACAGAATCCCAGGATTTCTGAGATTGGAAAAGCCCTCCAAGATCAGAGTCCCAGCGGTGCCCGATGCCCACCTTGTCCCGAGCCCGGAGCACTCAGTGCCACGTCCATCCTTCCTTGGGCACCTCCAGGGATGGGCACCCCAAACCTCCCTGCCAAGGCCTGACCACCCTTTCCATGAGGAAATTCTTCCAGAGAATTTAAATCCATCAGCACCGGGAGCAGCCAAGCAGACAGACTCCTCCCAGGCCATGAGCAGCTTCTCCCACAGCACAAATTCTGTGGCTGGAACCCCATAAAATGCTCTGTGTGACCTCACCAGGCCTGAGGTGCGCTCATTCTCTGAGATTCGGGTGTGAATATCCCAGTTTGCTGCCGAGCCTCAGCAGGCACAAACTGTCTGGGGATTAATATTTTCTCCTTGCAGCCCTCAGGAAGCTGATTGGGATCAGCTGCAGTTGTGAATGTCTCATTCCCCCTCCAGTGGCTCCTCCAGAGCCCCAAGAACATTATTCTGGCAGTTGTTGGTGTCCAGGAATTACAGGCACCAAATGTATCAGAGCCTTTGAAGCCTGACTGAAAACTTGACTTAAGCCCCCGGAAATAATAAAAGGGAAGTAAAGAACTCAGTAAAGCTGCAGAAGGGGATTAAGGGGGGGGAAAGCCAATGGGGACAAGCAATTGCAGCCCTGTGTGATGGGCTGATACAGTGCTGGGGCTATCACTGCAGCCAGGGGCTGCTCCCAGCTCTGTGCACAACCTTTTTTCCCATTTTTTAAATCTGCAGCCATTCTCTTGTATTTTTTTTCTCCCAGTACTGGCAGTATTTAAGAAAGAACTAAAGTTTAAAAGCAAAGATTGGTTTTTTGGGTTTTTTTTTTACCTCTTTCCCTGACATATTTTGTTTGTAATGAAGAGGCTGAAAATGCTCTGCTGCCTCTGAAGTCTTGGTCAAGAAAAGAGGCAGGGTCTCAAAACCAGCAGCAGTGTGGGTTTGGGTTGGGTTTACAAACAATTTGTTTTGTTTGGTGTCTGTGGAGGAAAACCACTCGTGAGCACCTTGGCTCCTGTCCCTGTCCCTTTGAAGAGGGATTTGTCCAGGGCACTGGCACCCGGCTCTCCTTGCCCACATCTGAGCTCCTTCCAAGGTCAGGGTGTGCTGAGAGGGTTGGAGATCCCTTCTGCCAGGAGTCCTCAGTTTGAGTCTGATGGGTGTGATCAGCAAACAATTCCAGTGGCTCTTACTAAACCCTGCTCGGAGCAGGGAAATTAATGCAGAGCAATTTCTCCCTCGTTTCTGAGGCTTGCTGGTGATAATGCAGGCCAATAACCTCGGGTTTCAATTGTTCTTGGGGTGGATTGGCTGCTTTTGTGGCTGTGTGTCTGCAGGTTTTGGGGTTTGTGTGGGAAGTGGCCACGCTGTGCTGGTCAGGGGCTCTGGGACCCACCCAGGGCCCGGACTGGGAGGCTAAAATGGGAAAAACCCAGCATTTCCCCCATTGTTAATAGCTCTGTTTTTACAAGCTCGGTTGTAACGTAATTCCCACCTCCTGGGACAACCCCTGAGCTGTTTGTTCAATGTTTATGTGGTTCTGAGGCAGACAAAACTCCTGGATCCCAAAAGTGCCACGGATCCTGTGAGTCCAGGCCGGGACCAGCCCCAGGAGGATCAGGGAGGTTCCACCTGATGTGAGCAGCAGTTCTGTGGCTCTGGAGGCACCACAGCTCTGTCCTGATGCTGGAATGGCATTCAGCTCCCGGTTTTTCCTCCTGACTGAAGGAAAGTTTCAAATTGCTGACCTGAACAGAGCCCCTGGGTCTCCTGAAGGTGTTTGTGCAAGCAAAGCACAGCCCCCAGTGCAAATGGGGCTGAGCCAAACCCGCAGTGGACACATTCACTTTGAAAACAAAACCTCCCCGGGTGTTTCTGTGCACGCTGAGTGTCCTTCAGTTGTGTTTCAACCCTTTAAATTTACGGGCTCACATTTCCTGAGTGGCTCACGGTGCTTTTGTGTAATTGCAGCAACAGGAGAGCCCCGAGCACGAGCACTTACCCAGGTCCCAAAGCCCGGTCCCAGGTGCCCCATCCCGAGCCCAGCCTTTCAGTGCAGGATTTTGCTCTGCTTTTCAGCACAGGAATAATGAGAAACGGACAATAAAGATCGATGTTTTCCTTACATGGGGAATTTTGGATGTGGGAATAGCCCATTTCCTTGGAAAAAAAGGAGTTAGAGTGGAGGACTGGGGGATCAAAATGCACCACGAGGTGTGAGCAAAACTCCCCAGGGCAGCCAGGTCCAGCTCCTGCCAACCCTGCCTGGGTGCCCTGGTGGCCCCTTCAGTTCTGGGGGTTCTGTTCTTCCCTGAGCCCGTCTCCAGGCCCCGGTTAAACACGGATGTGCTGCAACAATTCATTTTGAGATGAATTAGAGATCGAGATTCTGGGGAAAACCACAATTTCTGTGTGCTGGCCCCGTGCTGTGGCCCTGGCAGGGTTAAGGACACCTCTTCCCTGGCAGCAGCTCCGTTCCCTGCCTGGCAAATCTGCCTTTGCTGAGGATCCACAGCCTCAGTCAGAACCACCACCAAGAAAAATGGAGAAGGCTTAAAATATAACAGCCTCGGGGATATTTTGGTAAATGATCGTGGTGTAAAATCGCCTGGAGATGGATCGGGGAAGGGATAGACAGTTACAAAGTTAAAGAAATGATGTCTCTGGAACTAATTCTGAATTAATGACACCTTGTAGATCTTTACTGGCTCCCGTCTGAGGAGCTCAAGCTGACACACGGACATTTATTAATTAGAGTTCGTTTTACAGCAGAACAAGCTGAGGATGGGCATGGAGAAGAAGCTCTGGGCCCACCAAAAGTCACACGTCAGGGGTGGAGGCAGCACTGAAAAGCAAGGATGTGGATTGCCAGCCTGTGCTCCAGGCCTGTGGTGATGCTGAGCAGAGAGGCAGGAAGAATAAATTCTCCCCAAAGGTGAAAACAGCGTTTGGGCCAAGTCAGATTTATTCTGGCCTGAGCTGGAGGCAGTGAGGCTCTTGGTGAGGGCAGGAGGAGGTAACAAATTGGTGCCACAAAGAAAAGCCCAGCCTGAGAACCCACACGGGTGTAACCCCGATGCTGAATTAATTACAGGCTGATGAGCTCCATAAATACACCGTGCTCTGATCATTTATCTGAAACATCTCATCTGGACTATAATTAGTAGATAAGAGACTTTAATCTTTCCTTTCTTCGTGTTTGTTTGTACCTGTTTATGGGTTTAATTAAAACTAAAGCAGTTTAGAATAAATGATCAGAAAGGAGGAGTGATGAAGAGGAGAAGTGGGGGAGCAGAGGAAGGTGGGGATGGGAGGAGGGCTCTGCCCAAACCCTGGCTGTGTTTGCCTTGGCTCTGAGGAGCCATCAGGTAAAATGAATTTTTAACAACACAAACTGTGCAGACTCATCTCCTCATCAGGACTGGATTCTCTCTGGTCAGCAGGAAAGGGTTTAAACTGAGGTTTCTGAGCAGAAGAGATTGGGCATGAAACAAGCCAGAAACAAAGAATTTTTTGTGATGTTGCAACAGCTGATGTGCTCCCAGATCTGCTCCCAGATCTGCTCCCAGGCTGCCACCCTGCCCGCAGCTGAGCATCCGGGTGAAATGATAAATGATCTGGGGGAGACACTGCAGATGGGGCAGGCTGTGCCCGGCCCCTGCGTCCTCTTGGCAGGGATCTCCTGCTGGTGAGGTTTCCCTGCGATTGAGCACAGCCTCAGTGGCAGACCCAGTGCTCCTCACTCCCTGATAGGGGACGGTGCCACCCAGGCAAGACCTGGGCATCCATTTGTGGGGAACCCGAGCCAGGGAGGTAAAACTCCCTCTCAGGGCTATCCCTGCTCCCTCCCAGGGCTCTCCCTGCTCCCTCCCAGGGTTATCCCTGCTCCCCCCCAGGGTTATCCCTGCTCTCTCACAGGGTTATCCCTGCTCCCTCCCAGGGCTATCCCTGCTCCCTCCCAGGGCTATCCCTGCTCCCTCTCAGGGTTGGTTACCCCTGCTCCCTCCCAGACTCTCCCCTGGTGGAGCCCGGTCATCTGTCAGCCCTGCCGAGCTCCCAGGGGAATGGAGCTGAATTATGTAAATGTTAGGGATCGCCATTCGAAACGTTTCAGTGCTCCCTTCATTCCTTTGTCCCTGAAGAGTATGGTTTGATAAAACAAAATCGCTCTTAATTAACCACCTGCCCTGTCCGGACAGCCCTGGATGGCAGGGGAAGGCTGGAGCAGCGAGCTTGGTTTTTAAAGGAAAGCAGAAAACAAAATGAAATTAGAAAGGAACAGCCTTTAAAATAATTAATCAGCTCCTGCCTTCTTCTGCACTAATGACTCTGAGCTCCGCTACCCACTGGCTCCTGATGTCTTCCCTGGCAAACTGGGGCAGTGCTCAGCCAAGTGCCAAACTTCAGGATTAAAATGCAGCAGAAGGAAAGTGAAATATTGGTTTCCCTTCTCCCATCCAGCCCCAGTCTGCCTTTGAAGAAAGTGAGCTGCATAAAAAATGGATGAAAAGGTTCCTTGGGAAATTGCAGCATTTGCCTACAGCAGAGGCTGAGGCTTGGGGACAGATTGACAAAAGTTATTCAGGTGCTTGGAGGGCTTTGCCAACTCCCCGTGTGAACCTGGGGAAGCTTCAGGTGCCACCTAACGAAGGTAAAATCATCAGTGTTGTTGTTCCAGGCCTTTGCCACAAAGCCCTGGGGGGAGGCAGAGCAGGCTCCTGTCGCTGCCGCGGTGCTGGGAGCGCTCAGCTCCGGCAGCCCGGGCTGCCTCCTGTGCTGGCTGTGCTGAGCAGCTCTTCTTCCCCAAAATCCTGCGAGCTGGAGCCTCTGTTCCGGGCTGGGAGCACCTGCTTGTCCCAGCCAGGCCCTGGGAGCATCCACAGCCCTCTGCTGGAACCCCGAGCAGGCTCGGGCTGCGCAGGGTGGTTTGTCAGAGGACGGAGGCTTCTCTGCGCTGTGCACTCACACGGGGCTCGCAGAGAAATTGTGTCTGTCAGAGAGGGGTACACGGGAGTCACTCGCCTCCCGAGCTCTAAAGGGGATTCAGTTATCTGTCCTCCTCTGACCTCAACATCTGAGGCAGCAGAGAAAGCCTCCATCTGGGAATAAAACTGCATCATTCTTCCTCCTGCAGAGTCCTCTGCCTTGCCCTTTTTATTGTCTGAGATCTTGTTGAAATCCTGTCTCTTTCACATATGATCAGCTTCTGCTTTGCTGGAGTCAGGCAGAAGTAAAAACAAACAGCCCTCAGTTCCCAGCTGCTGGTTCCTGCACACTCCTGAGCCTGCTCCCTGCAGGGACTGCCAGCCCTTCCCCTTTCCCAGGGAGTGCCCAGGGGATGCCGTGGGGCTGCCCC
Source organism: Oreocharis arfaki (assembly GCA_013398015.1). Taxonomy (NCBI): domain Eukaryota; kingdom Metazoa; phylum Chordata; class Aves; order Passeriformes; family Paramythiidae; genus Oreocharis; species Oreocharis arfaki. Next base: position 177,549 of record VZRR01002346.1, on the reverse strand, counting down.
AAAGGGGTGCTCCTGGATCCCCTCCTCCAGTGCAGGGACTGGTGCTGAGCAGGGGCACGATGTGGCCACAGCTCAGCAGAGGCAGGGCCTGTGCAGGGTTTGGAGGGTTCACTTTTTTTTTGGTGATATTTTACAAAAATTCAGGGGGGAAAAAACCAATCACTTCTTCTTCTGTCTGTGGCTGGAACTCCATGGAGCAAAATCTCAGTGTCATCTATGAAATTACAGGTGTTGGGCTTACAGGTCATGAACCAGGCTAGGAACTGCTGTGGCCTGGACTGGATTTAATGCAGAATAGTTCCTATTAATGAGGAATTGTTTGCTCCCCTCACACACCTCCCAAAGTCAGTTGTAAGTTTTTTGCTTGGTTTTGCATAACTGGAGAAACCTGAGCAGTGCAAAGCTGCTGGGGCAGGCAGGGAGCTTTGCTTCCGTGCTCAGACTGCTCCTGGAGGTGATTGATCTTGTTTAGGTGTTGGCACCCAGCTCCCCTTCCCGCTGGCAGCAGCACACGCTGTTTTCCAGGCTATTTTCCATATTAGAGCAGGAGGGAGATGGTGCTGGAATGAGTTTGTTCCGTGTTTCAATGTCTCTGAAAATCACAGCACCGCTGTTGGCTCAGCAGTTTGGTTCAGGCTTGGGTTTAAACCTCTCCCAATGTGTTTGGGGTCAGGTGAGGTCCCTGGGAGCTGTGCACACCGTTCCCATCCCCACCTGGGGAAGCTGCTCACCCTGAGGCCCACGAGAGTCAGGAATGGGAGCAGAAATGGGCTTGGCAGGTCCTGCACATGGGGGTTCCTGTGGTCAAACACCCCTTCAGCTCTGGGCTCTGCCCCTCTGGGGGTGGTTTCCCCTGGGCTGAGACCCCTGAGCAGATTTGGGCTCCTTGCTGGTGGGAAATGCAGGATTCTCCTGGGTTAAATCAGAGTCAGGGCTGCAGAGATTCTGCAGTAATTCCAACCATTTCAGTCTTCTGTTTATCACAGATTTCATGGATAAAAGGTGGAAGGTGACAGTGGCCAGGACTTTGGGGTGTGTGTTACAAGGATTTGACCCCCACAATGCTGTCACCCATCCCTGCCTGGCCCTGCCGACTCCTCACCCAGCTGTTCCCTTTCCAGCTCCGTCCTGCTGCAGACGTTCACATCCAGGAGATGTAATCAATGCCTGGATTTCAATGCTGGAGGCATTCCCTACAGAAATCCCCTGCTCAGTCAATTAGCAGGACTGAATTTCATATTACTTAAAATCTATTCTCCTGGAAGGCAGGAGATTCCAGCATCTCCATCTATATTTGCTGGGATTATTGCTTAAAGGTGGCTTAGCTGCTAAGCCACTGCTGCAAAAGCTCCATTAAGTTCTTCCCTTGTTGTACATGGGAGCTGGAAGGATTTCAGGGCAGCAGGTCGGCCGCAGAAACCCGACACCCATTCTTCCAGCAATTAAACTTTGCAGAGTAAACTCTGTGGATTTCATTAAGGAAATGGAGCCATCAGCACTGGGAATACCGTTTATGGATATTTCCTTGCCATGGCCAGGCTGACAGGATGAGTTATTTGCCATATTTACAAACAGCTGTTGAAAAGCCAATGTGGAGCTCCCAGCTGCATTTCCCCCCTTTTTCTGCAGGGTTTATAGCAGTTCTCCTTTGAACAGCCAGCTTGATTGGCTTTCCTGCGAGGAGAGGTACGCTTGATTAATTTATTCCTCCTCCCCAGGCCTGCAGTCACAGGGAGGGAGCAGTCTGTCCGTCTGTCTGTCTGTCTGTCTGTCTGTGTGCCTGTGTGCAGCCCACTCGAGGAACAAACCCAAGGGCAGACAAGCAGCTCCCACCCTACACGTGTTTAATTACAGGCATTGTGTACTTCTGGTGCAGGGATCAATAAGTTTGAGTCTTTTCCCCAATCAGGCCGATTTTTCACGGAATTTTTTCCCTTTGCTGTTGGAAATGAGAGGTCATTGGTGGGAGGTGGACACCAGGGGAGAGGGTTTGGGTCTGGTGGCACCGGGAAGGGTCAGGCGGGGTTCGGTGGCCGATCCTCCAGGTTTAAAGGCACAGGCAGGAAAGAATTAAACCCAAGGCATTGCGCCTTGGGGAGCTGTGAATTCTGTTCCTGAACATCTTGGAAGCCACAGGGAAGTGAATCCCATGGCACTGGATCACAAGCACAGAATATGCCGTGAGATTACTGTCAGCACTTCCAGCCCGGTCTCCTGCCCGTGTCCCCTCCTGCTGTCCTCTCCTGCCCCAATCCTCCACCTCTCCCTCAACCAAAAGGCGGAACAGCTCAGCTGGAGGGGCCCTGGCACTGCCCCCTGGGCACCGTGGGGCCGTGGTGTCCATGCCCTTGACCTGGAATTCCTGGGCCGCCTCCCGCAGCCAGATTCCCGCGGATCCCCGCCAGCCCCAGCAGCTCCTCTCTTCTCCCTGTGACGAGACGCCATGTGGGGAGCTCCTTGTGTTGTTTCCATCTGACTGCAGCAGCATCTGCTGCTGGTAAAGCTGCGAGGAAGGGGAGAGGAGCAGCCCCAGCCCGTGTGAGGGACCCTGGCGGGTCCTGGCTGGTGACAATTCCCTGGAACCATCGTCACCCACCTCGCTGTCCGAAATCCTGACCCAAATCCCAGCGCCCTCAGCCACGTGCTGGGCTCCAGCTCTATTTCCCAAGGCAGAGCAGCGTCTCCTGGAGCTCCCAGAGTGCTGAAGTGTGAGAATTTTCCCTTTGGGGTTCCAGGGCTCCCCTTCCATCCACTGAAATCCCTCCCAGCCATTTCCCTCATTCCTTCAGAACCGGTTTCTCCAAGGGAGGGTCGGTGGAGCTGGAGCTGGTGGAGAAATGGAGCCCTAGGAACAAGCTCAGTGTTTTAATGATGGATTTGCTCAGGTCGCTTTTCACGTGGCCTGAAGCTGGGTCTCCAGTTTCCTCCCCCAGCCCCAGCACTCACCCCTTGGCCATGCAGGAGGGAAATTGTTCCTGTGGCACAGGAGATCATCAAGGAAAACAAGCTGTGCAAATTCTCTGTGTTTGTCTCCATAATTTTTACAAATCTATTCCAACAAACAGAACCAGTGTGAAGCCAGTGCTGTTTTCGTGTGTTGAAGGGAATTTTGGGTCTCTCTAAGCTAAATCCACGAAATGAATCGAATGTTTTTTAAAGAAGATTTTAAAGTTAATTAAGAAATGGAAGTGTGTGGCTGTAAAGAAGTTAGATTTGGTGCAGCACCCACACATAACAGTTCTATTTTCCAAGGAGATGCAGTGGAAGGACACATTCCCTCTGTGAGGTGCTTAGGCTGATGAGAAACCCATTTGTAAGGAAAATTGACTCTGGAAACAGTCGAGAGCGAGCGGCTGCTTGTTCTAAAGTCCCTGCCAAGTGATTGATTCAGTCCGTGGGTTCATCAGATCATTGCTTCCAATAATATCATTTTGCTTATTTATTTTATAGAGGATCAATATGATAAATATTGCAGCACCATGGGAGTGCCAGGGAAATGATTCCTGGGGTGGTGAGGGGCTCGCTGCAGCCTCCTCCGTGTGCCCCGTGAAGCAGAAAAGCAATTCAGCCACACTAAAGGCTACAGATGAGGCTGGATGTTCGCTGCAATAAATGCAAATGATTTGAATTCATTTCGCTGGTAAGAGGAGAAGAGAGAGGGGAAAAAAAAATTAAAATTAAAGCTAAAGATGTTGCAGATCAAGGAATTCAACTTTAAGCAGACGCAGAATTAACATAAAAGAAAACAAAGCAATAAAGAGAAGGGGAAAATAGATTTCACTAAAATAATCTGGTTTAATGAATAGGCCGTGATTTATTTCTGAAGTACCTCTCTGCGGTGGTGGCTTTCCCCCCCTGGTTTTTTCAGAGCATGTACAATGGCATTCTGGCCCTGCCGCAGTCAGTCTGCTGCGAACAGCTTGGAGATATTTGGCTGTGCACTGGCCCATGAGAGCAAATCGTCCTCCCTCACCGTCAAAGACTTTCTTTTCCCGTTCCCGTACGAGGTGACAAACGTTCCCCCTTCCTTTTGTTCCCCAGCGCTGAGCACATTCAGCTCCTCTGGCTCCGCTTTATTATTTTCGTTTGGATCCGCTGGGGGCTGGTGGCGGTGGCTGGGGCGGGGGGCTCTCCTGCTTCTCATTCACCCGCTCGTGAAACCCTGCCCAGGGCTGTCCGTGTGGGATGGATCCGGCCGGGATCACCTTGGGGGAATTCCTGCAAAGCCTCCTGAGCGGGAAGGAAGTTCCCGTTTTCCCTGGGCAGAGCTGGAACAGCCGAACGGGCACCGGCAGCGCTCGCGTTTGGTGTCCGGCACCGCAGGAGAAATAAGGGATAAAGTAACCTTAAAATGAGATCCTGGAATTTATGGATAGCCTGCCCAAGTCACTTCTTGTGTAAATGTAGTTTGGGTTACTTCCAGGCTGGGGAGTTCTGCAGAGGGCAGAGAGGGAAGGGTCACATCCTCGTGGAAAACCCTCGGGTGCCTCCTTCAAGGGTGTGAGGGCTCCTGGAGCAGCCAAACACCAGCCAAGGGCTCTGCTGGCCTGGGGATCGCCCCATCTGACAGAGGAATGGGCTCCAAGGCTTGGGTTTGGATGGGCCACGAGTAACTTGAGATGATTAAAGCCCTGCAGCGCCACAGGAACTGGAGCCTGAGGGTGCTGCTGCACCGAGGAATTCGGAGACATTGATCAGATCTGCCAGATCTGCACATTCGGGTTCCCCCTGCCCCTTCTCTCCTCTCCCTGAGCTGAACCTCTGGCCCCAGGAACACCAGAAATCATGGAAGAGAAAAATACCAGCGCTCCTAACTGGAAACAGCCTCTTCCCTCTGTCCGGGCTGGGTGTATTTAACTGGTCCGGTTCCGCTGCCAGAACACATTTGCCAAGGAAAACTGCCCCATTTAAACCTTCCACTCATCTAAATAAGGAGAGAGGAGCTGGAAATAGGTCCTGGCAGAGCCATGGAGGGATTGGAGCTGGGAGAAATAACCAACTTGGTCTCCTTTTTTTGTGACCCAGCCCTTCCCTGTCAGTTGGAAACCCTGGGATGCTTTTCCTGGTGCACACAGGGAAGCACATGGGGATGGCTCCGGTGTCAGTCACGGCCTGAGAGTGACTGGGGGGGTTGGACAGGGGTTCTGGTCTGTTTTTATTCCTCAGGATGTGCTTTTGTCTTTCTTAATACCCCAGGACTTCATCCCAGACCTCAATCACCAAGTGCACGCTGCCCACCAGGCTGGCACCAGGGAGGTGCCATCGCCACCATCCTGAGTGGCCTTTTGGGAGGGAAAAATGGAGCTTTTGGGCCTTCTTCAGTCAGAAGGAAACTTGTTAGAAGCAGAGCAGTTTGCCAAGTCCCAGCAGCTCAGTGGAGACACCTGTGACACCTCTGGGGTGTCACAGAGGAAACCCAACGTTTTCCCCTGGTTTTGGTGGAAGCTGCAGTGCAGCTCCCTGGTTTGGGGTCAGGGCTTTGTCCCCAGCAGGAGCTGGGGCTCCACGCTGGGGTGGCTTCATCCACCTGCCCCAGACCTGGGCCCTTGGGATCAGCATCAGAAAGGCTCCTCCAGACCCCACAGAGGGCAGTCGGTGGCATCTGCAGGGCTGGCAGCCCCTTAATTAGGGGAATGCAAATGGGCTGCGAGGGAGAAGGTGCCAGTGAAAGGAAAAGCAGCTCATGAAAGGGAGCACAGACAAGAACGGGGAAATTATTCACATAGCCCTAAAGTTTACTTCTAAGAGGTCTTTTTTTCTTTTTTCCTTTTTTTTTTTTTTCAATTTCATATATTTGCCTTGATCATTTGAGAGAAAAGATTCGTCCACAGACAGATCTCCAAAGAGATTATGATTTTTTTCAGCATTGCTGTTGCTTTAATCCGTGGTCTCTTTAGGCAGGGAATGTCTAATTGGTGCACTGGTGAAATCAAATGTTTAAATGGATTGAATGGCAGACTTTTTCCCTCTGTTGTGACATTAATCCCCCAATATTCCCGGGCCCCTTGCTGGGTATTGAGGCGAAGAAAGGAGCCAGAGGAGGTCCCTCTCTGTACATCTGTGAGGTGAGAACTCCCTGGGTACCCTCACCACACATGATCCAATACCTCGGTTGAACCCAGGACCTCGCTGCAATCAGCACTCGCACACATGAAATAAATCTCTCCATGTGATCCACATTTCCCTGGCCCAGGGCAGGCTCTCTGCAGAGGAGCTGTGGTGGGGCAAGGCAGGAGAGGGGAGCCCAGACAGTGCCTGGGCTCCAGCAGAGCTTCCCGCAGGGGTGGAACTGAGGTTCCCTCACTCCGATCCCCTGGGCACTGAGACAGCTGCAGGGAGGTGCTGCAGAAGCAGGTGAGACAGAAATTCGGGGTAAAGGAAAGGGTTGGTGCTGTCGAAGTTTTCTTCTATTGTTGTTTTTATCCTTTACCAGCCTCTGTTCTTTGTGATTGCATCAAAACTGATAACAGCGTTTAAAATGAGCCTGCATCTGTTCTGCCTTTCTCCGGTGCTGGCTGAGTTGCCTGAAGAGAAGGAGTTTTATAAACTTCTGGGCTTGTTTTCGGCTGTGAGCATCCCCCTCCCTTCGCTGACAGAACTCCCGAGCAGCCCTGACGGGAGGCTGGAGCGATAAGCAGGCTGCAGCTCCGCGTTCCTCCGTCGCTTACAAAACGCTTTGCAGAATTTGCAGCAGCAGATTAACACTGCCAGACCCACAAATCAAAGGATTTCCAGTTCCACCCCCCTCCCACCTATTATGCAGGGGGAAAAGAAATCTCCATCTCCTCAGACAAGAGGGAAAAAAGAGATGAAATTAGGGTTTAAAATCATTTAGGTTTGCATTTCATTCCGTTTGGCATTGTCAGTGATACACGGTGCCTACAGAAGAATTAGAAAGATTATTGCGGAATGAAAGGCAAGGCCACGGCGTGTTTGACAATATGCTCTGTATTTTACCTTCATTAGGACAGGGAGCTTGAAATACTCATTTCTTTATGATGAAGGAACTAAAGATTTCCAATGAGCGCGGAGCAGGGAGCGGGCAGGGGAGATTTGTTGCTAAAGCAGCTTCTTAATCACAGCAAGCACCTGAACTGAATTGTGGAGATGCTTCTCCCCCAAGACACCCCTTCAGTGAGCCGGGGAAGGGGGAATTCAGCCAGGCCTGAGGACATTCAGGTGCAGGGGTTTTGAGAAACCACAGCTGGATCCCCCCCTTGGATACCCATCCCTCCAGACGGGACAGTTGCGGCACCAGGGGCCCTGCCGCATTTGGGATCTCTGTGCAGGTCCTGCCATGGGTTGTAGGACAGTAAAAGCTGCCTGGGATGCCAGGTGTCCTGGTAGGAACAGCCTGGGATGGCGGTGGTGGGAATTGGGACCGCGGTGATCACCGTGCTCCGAGTAACGCTGGAGATGCGCCTTGGGCGAGTCTGGAGTTCCGAGCACTGAGCACTTTTCCCTGTTACAGGAACAAACCCAGACGGGAAATCTTTGCAGGCTGCCCCGGGCATCGTGGGCTGGGCTGTGGCTGTGTCATTAGTGAGTAATTAACGACACGGACGAACCCACAGGCCCCTGGCTGCAGCTGCTTCAGCCACTGAACAGCGGCAAGGGGGAGAGGGAGCAAGCACAGCTGGGGCTGGGGGCAGCTCAGGGGTCACCCCTGAGCAGGGAATGTCCCCTCCTGGCTGGGGAACGTGCCCCTGATCCATGGGCAAGCCGGGAGCTCCTGTCAGAGCAGGATTTGGCCCTCAGGAAATCTTTGAGCTGTAAATTCTCGGTGGCACAGGGCAGGGGCGTTCATGTCAAAGGCTCTGTGGACACTCCTTCATTAGGGACCAATAATTGACCCCAGGGGCTGTAATTCCTCACCTGCTGTGATCTCGGCCCGGGCTGGAGGGGCAGCCTGACCCTGAGCATCCCTGGGAGGCTCCAGCAGAGCAGCTCCTGGCCTCAGGCGCGGCTTCAGCAGCTGGAGGGGCCCCGCTGGGGGCCGGGGCAGCACAGCTGGGTCGGGGTCAGCAGCTGGGTGGGGAACGCTTCCAAAAGCCGTGGATGGACGCCCAGTCCCATGGCCTGGTTCTGGGGAAGGACTCAGCTCCCTGCCCTCAGCACCTGTGCCCAGCCCTGTGTGGTGGCCCCGGGCTCCCGGGGCCCCTTGGGGACACCTTTGAGCCCAGATGTGCTTCAGAGCGGCCCCAGGGGGCCACAAGGAGCTGGCAGCCTCCTCAGGGGACCTTTCTTTGGCCACTTTGCTGGGCTGGTGACCGAGATGGGGACCTCTCCCTGCTCCTGGCAGGGACATGTGCAGTCCTGGAGTGGAAAACACAAGGATGCAGCAGAATATTTATTTAACAAAGAGGTGGGAGTGGTGTGCAGACCTTGGGTCACACTGAGGAGCCGGAGGAAGGAGAGGAGAAGGTGACCCAGTCCCTGCTGGGAATGGGCCAGCACAGCCGATGTTTTCATGTTGTATTCGATTTTTTAACACCACTAAATATTACTGGTATTTTTTTCAGGGTTATTTTTGTGCTCTCCTCTGTATGATCCCCTTTCTTTCAGCTCTAAGCTGTGGGAAGATGATTAAAAATGGCACATTGTCTGCACCTGGAATCCCTGACACAGCCTCGGCACAGGCAATTGTGCTCCTGACAGTAACAAGACACTCTGGAACTCAGGATTCGGAGACTTTCTGTTCTCCTGCCCTTGCACTTAATGAAACCAGGGTTTGTTTTAGAGAGAAAAAGCTGGAGGTAATTTCAGCTCAGTTCAAACCAGGGGATCCAGAGGCAGGAGCCGAAGCTCGGAGTTATGAGAAAATCTGAGGAGAGGAAAGGATAAGGAACGCTAGGAAAAGAAAAATCCTTTTTATTTCCCAAGAAGGAATTATGATCAGGAGAGAAAGAAAAAAAAATCTCTTGACAAGGTTCTTCTAAAGAGGAAGAATAGTGTAAAATGCTGGTTAAATTCCCATTGATCCTTCACTCAGCTTCCCATATACATGTGGGTTTGACTATTTGATACTTCCTTTCACTGTCATAAGTAATAACTGAGGGGAAACAATCATTTCTAAATAACTGCCTATGATTCTTCTATTGTAGTGATTAGTGCTGAATAATTATTAGCTGTGCCGAGCTTGTGCCTGGCTGGATGGCAGCGGGAGCTGTCAGCGCTGACGGGCGGCGCCTATAGACGGTGCCTATAGATGGTGCTCTTGGCCTCGCACAGCCCCGGCAGCCGCCCGGACGTGCTCCCCGTGTCCGGAACGCTCGCAGAAAAGGGGGGGAAAGGCTCTTTCCCCGCCGCTGTTTCCCCGCTGTGGCTGTCCGGGAAGAGCTGGCTCTGTTTCGTTGCCCTGGGGGAGGCAAACGCGGGTTTCGGGCCCTGCGCCTCTGCGGGCTCCAAGGGAAGCGCCCGAGGCGATGTCTGAAGCCGCGTTATCCAGCACTTTCAGGGGATGAGAAGCGCTGGGTGGTGGGAGGGTTCAAAGGCTCCTGGATCAGACAGATTCGTGACCCCCACGCTCTGAACAAAGGCGTTTATCAAAGATACGGATGGAGGAAAATCGAGGTACACGGGCTCCAAACAGAGCCTGCTCTGTCCCTGGTGCTTTGCTTCCCCAGCTGCTTAAACACTGCTTCAACCTGCAGCCCCTCCGAAAAGGGGTGCTGGGGGTGATCCCTGGCTCATGAAATAGGGATTAGTTCATGCCAGGGGTTCGGAGATGAATTTACAGCCCATCTCCCCTGCTTGGCCAGCAGCTGTCGAGCTCCTGGTTTCTTCTCCAAAGCCCTGTGTGCCTGTGGAGGTGCCCCTGCTGCCAAGGAAGTGGCCCCTGGCACCCAGGTGGCACTGCAGGCAGGTCCAAGGGCCTGTTCTGTGCCCGGGTTTGGGGACAGGAGAAGGGGATGCCGGGCATGGAGCAGGACCTGCTCTCCTGGCTGGTGAATTGCTGTCTCTGCACGGCGGTACCGTGAGTGTGTGCGAATATGGATGTGCAGAGGTTGAGTGGAGCTCTGTGGCCACAGGACTGTCCCCGTGTGTCCATCTCTGTCCATCTGTCACCAGCAATGCTGTAATTAGCTGGAAACAGACTGCACACAGGAGCACAACTGACCATCAATAAATAATAACCAGAAGGCAGCGTGCAGACACAGACGGGCCTGCGAAGAGGAGAGGAAGGGTTGCTGAGACTCTGCCCTGCCCTGTGAGGCTTCTGCACGAGGAGGAACTGCATTAGTGGGGTGTGCATTTAGCCCAAGATGGGTTTGCAATGGGATTTGGGTCCCATTGGGAATGTGGAATGCAGGAGCTGTACTGGGAGCAGAATGGGAGGGGGAAGAGCTTGCTCAGGAACCCCAGTGCTGCCATCCACTGAGTGCCTCCTGCTTCCTCTCCTGAGCTGAGCAGCTGCAGCTTGGGGAGCTCTCCAGGCTCTCAAAGTCCTCAGCTCTGGAGCTGCAGGGAGGTCGAGGGGACCCTTTTTGTGGGTGCTTGGCTGTGCTGTGCAGGGAGCTGTGCCCAGGCTCCCCTGAGGGCTCTGCAGGAGGGGACAGTGACTGAGCTGGGCTGGGGGAAGACACAGACAAACCAAGCCGTGCCTTTCTCCCTGCGGAGGGGGCAGTGCAGGGCTGGGAACAACCCCAGGGCAGGAGGAAGGGACCTGGATCTGCACAGTGGGATGCAAAGGCATTCCCTGCTGGACCCCTCATGAGGGGTCCCTGAATGCTCGACAGGGGCAAACAGCAAAACCAACAGCAACTGAGGCTTTTTCCACCCAAAACGGCTCTTTCAGGGTTTTGCTAACGTGCACCAGGCAGGGAAGATGCAGCAAGGCCACTTCAGTGGCCATGGTGACAGCAGTGAGGGTGACACGGGCTGGGCTGGAGGGGAACTGTCAGAGGAGATTGGGTTGGTTTGGTCACTGAGGTTTGTTGTGGAGGAGGCCCAGGACGCTGGTTCTGATTTTCTCTTGTGACTATTCCAACGTGTAATAGAAAAATGGTTAAAAAATTCCTGATGACAAGATGTGGCAAACAGCAATCCATCACAGTATTGATCCCCTCCACCGGCTGCACTCCTTGGAATCATTCCCATGCCCCAGGCTGGGTCAGGGTCAGCTGGACTGTGGTGCTCCTGGCTTTAGGAGCAGAATGTCCTGCTGTGGCACTGGGACTGGCTTTTCCTCCCTGACTCGAGGTGTTCCTTGGGAGCTGCTATAGGTGACCAGTGGGGCTCGGGGTGTTTGAAGATGCTCCTCACTCTGCAGCTTCCAGGTGTTTCTCCCTGTGCCGAGGCAGCAGGAGAGGCCGGGTGGTGGCTCTGTGGTTGAACCACTCAACCCCGAGGAGGGATCTCCTGGTTCCCAGCTGTGGTGGTCGCAGGGTGCCCTGTCCCAGCTGGCCGTGGCCGCCGTGGTTGGGTTCTGGCAGCTTTTGGCAGGAGGTGTGGGGGGTCGGTGGCTTCAGGGGCGTTGGGGCACACGCCCAGCTCTGGCTCTGCTGGCGGTGACCCGGCCTTGGCACAACACCAGGCTGCCAGCCCCTTCCAGAGATGGGGAAACTGAGGAATGGGGAGCTCAGTTGTCGCTCTTGCCACCAGAACTGGGGGCAAGGGGTGCGCAGGGGCTCGGAGCCGGGGACAGAAACCAATGGCCCCATTCCGCTCCCTGCAGCCCCTCCAAGGTGGGACAGCTGCGGGGCAGGTGCGCGGCTTTGTGGGGAGGGACAGCTGTGCCGGGGCCGGGCCGCGCAGCCCCGCGCGCTGAGGCTGCCCCGGGCCGCTGCGGGGCTTTGTTCCAGCGCGGAGCCGCTCCCCCGGCACCGGTTCGGCTGCGCTCTGCGGGGACAGGGGGGCGCAGGTGAGGTGGGGAGGGGGTGCCGAGCCCCGCTGCCGGCGCCGAGGCTGGGGAAGGGTTAACGCGGGGAGCGGGGGCGGC